>SGPL01000053.1:0-95341 GCA_004802705.1 Bondarzewia mesenterica
CGCTCGGCTGGCTTCCTGTCTGAAAGACTCTGGAACAGGCTCGTCGACCCATGATGCATGACGGCCCTTTCTTCGTCCCGAGGCTGCATCAATTACTCGCAGGTTATCCGTCGAAGCTGGTGCGTCTCGCTTCGCATTCAGGATCATAGCATTCGCCTTTGGTAGAGGACTCAGAGTCTCATGAGGATGGCGGACCTGATCGTGGACGCTGATTCGGGTGTGGAGCAGGTGCGTTCTTGGGCCCCCTACAATACAAGCGCAGAATATCTTGGTCATCTGAAGAAATACTGTTGAGAACTCCTTGACGACTCACATCTACAAAATCACGAAATCACGGTAGCACCACAAGTTGGCTTGAGTTTGTTTTCAACTTTCTTGCCGTATCAGTGTAAGTCATCAGCTCGCGATCACCTCACCTCATGTCTGTATGTGTCAGGCTTGAGACTCGTGCTCCCCAAACGACCTCGAACCTCGCAAATCTCGATGTTGGAATAATGGGAAACTCGCGCCTCCTTGCGCATGCAGAGGCTTGCAGCACCCAGCAAAATCAAGTATATATATATGCCCCCCGCAGACAGATCAAGCCTGCAATCAAACACTTATATCATGCATGCATGTACGAATTCCCCACTTTGCTCCAATTCGAAGACCTGAGAATCGATATCCGCAGCATGCCAGTTACCCCGGGCATTTCACATTCGGCAAACCTTCTGTCTACGCCTCCGCCTAGCTCCGCCTCCGCCTCTTCGACGGGTCTCTCTCTATCATTTGGGCCGTCCGCTCAGCTGGCTTCCTGTCTAAAGATTCTGGAGCAGGCTCATCGGCCCATGATGCATGACGGCCCTTTCTTCGTCCCGAGGCTGCATCCCTCGCAAGGTATTCGGCCCGTCGAGCTGGGGCGTCTTGCTAGGCATTCGGGATAGCATTCGTCTCCTATCTCCTTCAACTGAGCCTTGGTAGAGGGAGGGAGGTGGACCTCGTCGTGGACGCTGATTCGGGCGTGGAGCAGGTGCGTCCTTGGCCTCAGCGCAGAATATGTTGGTCATCTGGAAAGAATGCTGATGAGGACTCTTGACGACTCACATCTACAAAATAACGAAATCACGGTAACACCGTGAGTCGGCTTGAGTTTGAATGCAGTTTTTTCGACCCAAGTTTTCAGGTTTCTTGTTGTATCAGTGTAAGTCGTCAGCGCTTCAGCTTGTGTCTGTATGCGTCAGGCCCGGGACTTGAGCTCGAGCTCGAGCTCGTCCAACGACCTCGAATCTCGCAAATCTCAATGTTGCTCGAATTCGAAGACCTGCGGATCGATATATTATCTGCGGCATGCCAGTTGCCCCGGGAATTCCACATCCGACACACCTTCTGGCTGCGCCTCCGCCTCCGCCTCCGTGATGATGTCTCTCTATCGTTTGGGCCGTCCACTTGCTTTCCCTTCTTTGCTGGCTTTCTGTCCGAAGATTCTCCAGCAGGCTTATCGACCGACGGCCCTTTCTTCGTCCCGAGGCTGCATCCGTCCCTCGCAGGTTATCCGTCAAAACTGGGGCGTCTCACTTCGCATTCAGGGATCACAGCATCTCTTGTATCTCCTTCAACTGAGCATTTGGTAGAAGTCTCAGCGCTCAGCCTCATGAGGGTGGCGGACCTGATCGTGGGACGCTGATTCGGGCGTCCTTGGCCCCAACGCAGAATATCTTGGTAATCTGGAGAGAATAGCTGATGCAGAACTCCTTGACGACGCACACTCGCATTGAGAAGACGACGAGATCACGGTAGCGTCGCGAGTTGGCTTGAGTTTGAATGCGTGTTTTGACTCAAAAGTCTCAGGTTTCAGGTTTCAGGTTTCTCGAAGTCGTCAGCTCGCGCTCACCTCGTGTCTGTACGTACGTGTCAGGCTCGAGACTCGTGCCCCCCGCTCCCCAAACGACCCCGACTCGCGCAAATCTCGACGTTGGGACACTATGGCATCTTGCCAATCAACAATCGCAGCACCCAGCAAAGTCGGGTGTGCTGTACACATAACCCCCCCCCCCCCCCCCGATCGAGCACTTCTATCACGCATCGCCAGGGTATGGATTCCCACTTTGCTCGGAGTCTTATAAGGATCGGCGTTCAATACTCAATTTCCAGCCCGAGTTGCCCTCCCCCCCCCTCTCCTCGTCTCCCGACCGTATACGTTATTCATACACGTGAAAATGGAATCCAGGCATCCACACGCATTTCCAAATTCACATAACTTACTTGTGTACGGCGACCGAGTAATATTGACGGCAAATTCGAATCCGCTCGGTCTCGTCGGGAACTTGAATTCTACGCACGCGGATCCACCAGCGTTACGGTATATATTGCAAGTGCAAGTGCATGTGCATGTACGCTGTACGTGCGGCCATCATCCTGAATGGGGCCCCGGTGATACAGTATGTGCATTGAGGATCCCAAGATCCTCGATGTCAGGAAAATGTCGAGGGTCATTAATGTCATTGTCGATGCCGGCGGATGCATCGTGTGGCTGGATGATGCGCATGATATTGGGACCCTGCGCGACTCTCGAATCGTCAAGCTTCAAGGCCTCGACGTCCGACGTTTCGACCGCCGGTGACCGGTACCTAGCACGGCGCGCGGGGTCGGGTTCTTTGTCCGTTTTCTCCCTGCATCGCGTTCTTGTCGAAACGAACAACGGACAGACGGACGAGTCGATCACCAGCCATACATGACTCAATCCTCGATCTGGCACGCAGTGATCTGAACGATATGCGCCACGCCATCACTCGTTGGAGAATCGTTTGCTGGGTGCTCTGCCGCGGGCATTCCACGGCTAAAAAGGGACGTGGGATCCGGAGCTCTGCAGGGCCATTATTTGTCAAAAGGTCTTTCTCCGCCTCTCTTCTCGTCCGAATTGGCCTGTGTATCATGGCTGTGTCACGGTATCGTCGGACTGTGTATGGAAGGTGTTGGCTGCGGCGATCAAGCCGATCTGTTGGGTTCGACTTTGGATATCATAGGTGCTCTATCGTACGCGTGCTGAATCAAAAATACAGTCGTTTGATATGCGATTCGGTATTAGGATTTGGAATTGGGATTAGGATTCTGTGGGAGTGATCTCGGGGATATGAACGTGGTACTGTATGCGGGGCTGTGTTTTGGGCGTGCGTTCTTTCGATGTTCGCCAGCTACGGTCTTTGTGTGTCGGTGAGCTGGCCGATGTGAGAGAAAGAGAGAGAGAAGTGAGGGCACGGGGGGGCGTGGTCGGATAGGGAGAGAAGCAGGCATGTGATGATGGGGAAGGATCGACGCGCCGAGGGAGACTGTGGAGAGCACATGGGACAGGGACGGGAAGCTGTAACGAGGCGTTCGTACGGAGGGACGCACGTTGTGTGATGAGGGTGTCCGCGGGTGATGGATGGACGGGAGGAGAGCGGTGGCGGTGGAGCGAGCTAATGAGGGTAGAGAGATTAATTCTATGGGAGACGGGCGGCTGTGAGCCCCATGTAGCCCAGTTGGGAACGGAGGGTCGGGACGATAAAGCTAAGGCCTGGGAGAGCGGAACGCCGATGTGTAGATGCGAGACGTGGGTGCGTGGCCCGAGGACACGTCTACGTCTGAGTTGAGANCAGGGTGAGNGATANGGCGGAGAGGGAGAGAAGGAGACTTACGAGGGAGGTTGCTGGGGGAGATGGGACGGCGGAGGGGATGAGGACCGGGAGGAGATGGGTGGGCGTGGTGTATGGGGGGGNAGGTGGGCGGGAGGAGGACTGTGACCGTCCGACGAGAGAGGGGAGTGCGGGATGTCGTTCACGGGACGGAGGCTGAATTGACGCATGCTGAGGGTAGGGCAAGTGAGCACAGAAGCGTGGAGGGCTCCCGCTTAAATACGCATGGGCACGTCGAATATATTAGCTAATCGACTCTCAGGGCCGGCCCTCGTGCCCCACGACGTGACTGGTCCCGTCGACTCTCCTCTGCCCCGGGACACGGCCCGCCCCCTTCACACGTTGCCCCTCTCGGCCACTTTATCCCTTCCTCTTCTCGACCGCTTACGGCAATCCCAACCCTGCACCTCATCGCTCGCGATCGGCTCCCGGCGCCGCACCTTGAGAGCGAATGCGGCATCTCATTTTATTTTATTTGGTTCCCTTCGATCCTCCGCGCCTGTGTAAATGGAATCTGCCGTACGCGCGCACGGAACTTCGATTCTCGAAAACGGGATTCGGTGCTTCAACGCTTCCACCCTCGCACCCGAGAGCGACGATGCGATAGGCCCCCATCGACATCTGACACGCATCGGTCCAACACGCCCCCACGCAGATCCCAGCGCGGTATCCCCGTTTCCCCATCCGGCATCTCAGGTTTTCAACGTTTCGACCCACGCAGCGCGCATTCCCCCGCGCCCGACTCAAACTCTACTCTGATCAACAGCCCGAAATGTCGTATTACAATTTACGACGCCTATGGGACAGCAAAAATGAACGCTTCGCGAGCGCCGTGACCGTGTTGTCGTCCGAACCGCTCGCTCGCGCGCTTCCCTTTCCCCTCTCTCCGCAAACTCAAAAACTCAGTGCGTTATCTACGATGCGACGCGATATACAGCCCAGATCCGAATTCGTCCCTGAGCTTGCCCAAGGACTCGTCGGCCTCGTCGACCCTGTACGTACGCTGATATAACCAATTCGGAACGATGCCAACCAACGTCCGAGTGCGAGCGGGCAGCCCATGCTCAGCGCTGTGCCATTCGACGTTGGATAAGCTCGCCGGGTCAAGGGTACGTCTGAATCGAATGATTCACGGTCTCAAACATCGAGCATTGAACGTTGAACATCGAACATCGAACAGCCGTCTCCGCCGCACGGTCCCGCCAGCCCTTCATGCTTCAATATTCAATCCCACCACAGCACTCATAAGTCACTCGGGAGTCGGGACTCACGCATTCAATCCACGCAACCGCCGATGTCGACTAGGAGCTCCCATCCGAGTTGGGTTGACGCCGAGCAAAGATCCGGCACGGCATGCACTCGCGAACTCAAATGACATGTCACGGATCTCAGCAGAGCATGGCATAGCATAGTAGTGATGTACACACGGTTACGCTAAGCATAAGTAAGTATACGCCACATCCAATCCAAGGGTGGATCTCCCCATCAGTATCAATGTAGGTATGTATCGCGTCAACCGTCAACGCGTCAACTGTCAACCATGTCAATATCCAATGTCAACCGGTGGCGCTCAGCTGGCAGTGCCTCCGGCACCCGGCGTCTCAGAAATCTCACTTTTTTTAACATACATACATACATACATACATACATGCTTGCATAGTAAGTAGACAGGACACCCGAGCGAACGAGAGAGGGAGGACAAGCGAGAGACCGCGGCCGAACTTGAAGAGAGGCGGGTGTTTGAGAATTTGAGTTGGTTGCTCGACTCGGTGAGTAGCCGGTCCGCCATTTTTCTATGTAACAGATCTCCTCCGGCGTACATGGGTGCATGTTGGATGGGTAGGATGGTGATGCCGACTCGGTGAGTGAGTGCGTGGGTGAGGGAGGGAGGGCAGAGTAAGCGCGAGTTCGGGATGCGCCTTTCAGTTTTTTATTTTATTTTATACTTTTCAATTTTCACGATCAGCCCGAGCACCGAGTGTGTGTGCCAGGTACAGTATCGTGATTCCGATGTGCCGACTTGAATCGCGTCGGACGTGCTTCCGCCAGCACGGAAATACCAGTATGTGTCGACGTCGACCACTGGCATCTCGGGTCAAGCATGTGGGGCATGTAGTGACGCCTTGGGCTAAGCTTTGCCTTCGCGACGGGCCATGTCCCTCTTTTCTAACAGTATGTATGTATGGGGCCATCTCGGGTGCGGGATATGCGAGTAGCGACGCTTAAGTTCGCCTTCGCGACGGGCCATGTTCCTCTTTTATTTTATTATTATTATAGTATTCACCCGATTTTTTTTGTGACATGGAGGTCATGCTTTTCGAAATCCGAGTCGCGATGGCAAATTAGAACGACGACGACCCACCAATGGCAACAACGGCAACGGCAGCACAAAAAGAAGATCGAGATCGAGAACGAAAATGAGAACAAGGAAGATGTCCGTCATGGATAAATGAATGTGAATATCAAGGCATTGAGGAACAAGGAGCCAGCGCCAAGCGTGCTAGTGCTCAGTCGTACGCGTACTCACTCACGTACGACACAGCACAGCACCCGAAAAGTTTGCTTCCGGAAGCCATCGAGTGTTTTCATGTTTTCGTCTTCCGAACGTCCCTCGACCTCGACCTCGACGACAGCTCTGAATCAGTATCAGTATCCCTGGATCCGAATCCGAGTCGACCCAGCCCCGCGTGAGCCCGATCCCCCCCACACACATGTATATATATTTGTGTAAATGCCCATCACAGAAAAAAAAACGTCGATCCCCGTCGACGCACGCACCCACACCCAAAAATTTAACATCCAATATTCGCCATCTCGCATCTCCGTCTCCATGTCACGGATACTTATATTTTCATTTTTATCTTTATGTAGTGTGTATGTTTTTATTATTATTTTTGACCGCCCCGCGCCCCGAGCGGCCCGTCTCGCAAACGATACGATACTCGTCGCGATCGTGTCGGATCGGATCGCACGCATCGAATTTGAATATTTGGGTGGCTCGCTGTGCTGTAGGATCGTGATTTTCGAGATGCATGTCTCACAAGTCTCAGCGTCTGCTCGTACCCCTATTATAAGCTGCGTTGACGATTCGCGCCCGATCGCGGCACGCGAGTCATGCTCAATATTCAATATCAATCGAGCCGTCCTGGTCGTCGCCAAATATCGGTACTTGCACTTGTGGCATGCACACCAAAGGAAACTTGACCAGCTTCGGGAAGCGACATCGACCGCCCCGCCTCGCCTCGCCAGCGCTCGAAGTTTCGCGAATCGAACGACGTCCTCGGACTCGATCAGCTGGTTCCGATTCTATCATAGCTGATTGATTGGATTCGGGTGGCTACGTACGTACGTACACACAACGCAGATCCTCGAAATTCGAAATACTTACAGCAAATGCAGATCGCGGTCAAACTGAAAGGATCCCCCCGCATCGCGATCGGCCGTCGTCGCACCCAGCTCGTCCAGCCCGAATATGAATGCCAAGTCGGACGTTTGGGAATACATTAATAAAGCCACACACCCACGCACATATCAAACTATATCGTACGACGCACCTCCTGCCTGTTCGCCGCTGTCATTAGTATGCACATCGCTCAACACGGTGTATACGGATGTGCATGAGCATCTGCGCCCTCAACAAGTAAAAGAGGTTGCACAAGGAAGAAAGAAAGAAAAACAGACTCGACTGATTATTATGTCACACGGAGCGCGCGCGAGCTCGAGATGCAAAACACTTCGTTCAAGCTTATCCGAGTCATCAAAGCTCAAAGTCCGTGCGGCGCGGGTCCACATCGAACTTCGTTTCTCCCCTCCCACATGGCCTCCTATTCTTATTATTATTATTAGCACGTTACGACTCCCCACCTGATGCGTTCAGGCTCCTTCACGCGTCCCGTTTCAAATTTCATTTCACAGGTCGAACTCGAACTGGAGCTCGAAGCTAGCTTTGAAGGCCCGAAGCTTGAGCTTGAAGCTAAATCCTGATTTGAACGTTGAACGGCGGAGCGCCCAACCGGCGACCCACTCGAACTCGAAGCGCCGTCCGAGTCCCGATGCGCAGGAGCATGAGAGCGCGTTATTGAATGGCGTCTGCGCGCGACGTGCTCATGTGCCCAACATTTCCAGCCTGGATTCCGTACGTCCTTATTAGTACTGGGAACAGAAAGAAAGAGAACACACGAAAGAATTTAAGAAAGCGCGCGCTCGACGCGACTCCAAAAACACAAAGTGGGCACGTCCGCGTCGATGAGATCCTCAGCCTATCGAATCGGAAAAGCGCTCAGGAGTCGGCGTCTCACGTGGGTTCTCTAGAATAGAAGGCGCGCGGCGTCAGGCTCACTACTTTTGTTCATTCCCTTCCCGTCAATCGATTTGGATTGTCATGATATAAGGGAACTCACTTTCGAATTCTGTAGGAATTCGGAACGGCGACCGGCGAATCGTGAGGATAGCCGCAGACCAGTGACTGACCACTCTCAGGCCTCCCACCCCCGGCAGGCAGGGGGATACGCTTGGGCACGGGTCGGTCGTTCAGTCGTTCAATCCGGTCGACTCCGCCAGCGTCAGTGCAAGATCGGTGATGTACAGTACTCACAGTTGACAATTCACCAATCTCGACTTCAATTTTTCTCGCGGTGTCCTATCGAACGATAAGGAGAACACCACTCACAAGCGCCACGAATTTGAATCCTGGCTCACGGGTCGTTCGATCCATGAACGCACATGTAAAGTAAGTTATATGACGCGGCTCCAATATACCGATTTGATCAGCAGCAGAAACGAAAGGGATCCGCGTCTTTGCCAATCGCAGAAATCAGCCTAGTGTGTGCATGCTGCGCCGAAGGGAGGTCGATCGTCGTATGTGATGGCCTTGCCGTTCAAACGTTCATATCCCGCTTCGCTTCGCGCCTTCGTCATGATCCGCTGCACGCGTGCCCGCCAGAACGAGCCACGGCGACTCAGTCGAGGAACGTCGAAGATGAACGGGATCCCCGAGAAAGGAAGGAAGGGCGCGAAAGCGTGGACGGCGCGATGCGCGTCGAGTTCGAACCCGGCGATGTGTCAGAGAGATGAAGAGATGCCGATGCGGAGGCAGATGCGTGTCAGGAGTGTGCGTGCATGCGGAAGGGATGCGAAATCACCTGACTGCGACACGGGCGCGCATGCCAGTGCCGCATACAGCGAGCACCCGTCGCACCACGATTCGAAAAACGAGAGAGCCGGGCCCAGCGACGGATCCGCCAGCCCAAACCTCATATCGACCAGTGAGACTCGCACAGACGCGTAATCTTGGCGCTCAAATCGAACCTCGTGCGGGGGTCGGCGCGGACAGCAGGTTCGCATTACAAAGGACATGTAAAGCCAGGGTTATTTAAAATACGAGGTTTGGGTGACGGGTTAATCACCGCGAGGGGGGCCGACGTGACGACGACGATGGAGGGGCGATAGCTTCCGATCGAAGCCTCAAGAACCCGCACGATCATGATCAGCATGCGGGTGAGAGGAAGCCGCGATCCGCATCTCGGTTACGGAAACGGTGCGTGCCCGAGGATGCATACGTAAGAGCGACGCCACCCTCCAACAAACATGGAGCACCACTTCATCCCTGCTCAGAGGAGAGGACGCCTTCTCGGGCGGCACGCTGGCTCGTCTGAGGGGAAACCATGCAGTGCCTCCCGAGCGGCCGGTATGTGGAGAGGAAATGGCTAGCAGCGGGGTGAGCCGGTGCTTGCGAGAGCGCGCGTGGCCAAAGTTCGGCCTGATGCTTTCCCCAACAGGCTTAGGACCGGGTCGGATGATCTCGAACACGTAAAAGAGCCTTTGTTTTTCGCGCCGAGTCGTCGGGCGAGGGAAGGGCGGTCGGCATCGAGAGAACTGGCGAGGTCCGGGATCGCAGTGAAGTAAGCAAGCTATCACGCTTTGCTGGGTGAGAGCGCGTGCTCGTTCTTACTGCCGAAGCCCGCGCGGATGGGCAGTAGCTGCGAGAGAACGAGAACGAGATGGAAAAAGAAAAAGAAAGTCCTGCGATGCCTTTGAAATCCGATTCGGGTGTGCCTGTGCGTGACGACGATAATCAGCGCGGACGCAGCAGGTCCCTTCCCTTCGCGCTCCAGTCACTGCCGTGATCAGACGCGGGCACGCATGCCGTATCAGAGCGGGCAAGTACGCACCCGCACGCAGGCGGAAGGGCGTACGAATCGGGTACCAACGTTCGCATGAGCATGACAGCATTCGCAATGCCGAGACGCTCTCCTCCCCTCTCTCCCAGATATCCAATCGACCTAACGTCCTTTGTACGAGATCGACAGAAGTCGGCGTTGAGGAACACCTTCCGCGCGGATTTGAACGACTTCTACTTATCGCGTGCAGTGGCTGACTGCAGATTTTCGGAGATCAGGGTCAGCATCGATAGATACGATTGCGTGCAAAAGAGGCGTGGATGAGGCATGGGCATGGCAGGGACGAAACCCGAAAAAGTCCATGTCGTACATACTTTACTTGCCCATAACATACCAGGGACACCGGCAGTCGCCCAGAGTGGAAACGCGCGCGGTGTGCACATGGTCCTACATACATACATACACACAGCACGGACCGGCTTTTATGACACCGAAAAAGTCGATTCGATTCTGGTGACCCAGCTCAGCTTCCATACTTCCATTCCTTCCCCTGCTGCCGGGTTCCAGCCCGACAGGAAGAACCTGGTTGCGGAAGAAGATCGCGTCAGGGGGCGCGCTCAGCCGCTGGATACGGTCATAGATCTTCTTTCATGATAAATACAGGGGAGTGCGATGGGAACAAAGCATGTATGAGGTGGCATGTGTTGCTATGCTATGCTGTTTGGCATCGTGTCGAGTTCGGGTGTCCATGTTGGCCGCGTTTGTATCTGCGCGGCGACCGGCAGTGGGAATATAAGTACTTATGGACAGGACGCGGTGCTGCGGGGAATGAAGTTGTGGAAAACGCGATGTGAATTTGGGTTGTTCTTCTTGCCGTCATAATCCCGTCATTTGAAAGACGGGTAGATCTGGAACAGTGAGTTGAAGCAAATGCAGAAAGAACGATCCCGTACATACGGTACTGTATGTCACAGGAAGGACTGAACCAGAGAACGCGAGCCGGAATTGACAAAGAGCTGACCGCAAGCATGGATCCCAGAAGAGGCAGAATTCGAAGGCTGACGTCATCGCGAGTGTCCTTCTCGTTAGAATTAGCGTGCTAGATTTCTCTCCAGGGCATAGGAGGAGAAAAAAAAAATCAGAGGAATGTTCAGGGCCAAAGAAACCGCGAACGCGTCCGAGACCTCTTATCAACACGGCTCTCCTGCGTCAAAGCCTGGCCGAAACCAAGCNTTTTCATCTCGAATTCGGCGCAGTTCGAAAGTGACCGTGATCTGATCGCGTCAACATATGGCCCGACAATGTATATACGTCCACTTACCTACGCCCGGATCGCCACGAGCATGGCGGATTGAATTTTGAAAAGTTGTTTGTGTGTCGGTAATCAAGATGCGATTCGACAGAGTTCAGGTCCGCGCCGCATCAACGCGAGCGGCACTATGACGGCATGTCAGGCCGCATCTGCAGCAAAGGGGCAGCTGCATATGTGAGATCAATAGAGTAGAGTGAGATGCGATCTGACGAAGATAGCGTGTGCCGCGGCTCCATGGTCGGCGCCAAAGTGTACGGTAACGCACTAGTCGGAATTGAATGCGGTGCGTAGCTATCAGCTTGAAGGTAAGGTTATCTCCGCGCGTATAAGTGGGTCAGGGAAGGAGGACGGTGAGAATCGGGGATGGATGGACGGTTTGAGAGGGACACTGGCGCGCGGGGTGATGGGCCTCGAGGCAAGTGCGTCCGGTGTTATGTGATACGGACTTTTGACGGGGGACGCTGAGGCAATGAGAGGTGTTTGGGAGGAGACAACCCTGAAGAAAAGTGTGTCACCCATGAGACTCTGATTTGAACAATCCTCGCCAAATCAATTGAATGAGATGCGAACGGTCGTCTCACAGTCCTTAGCAGATCAGTTTCGACGATTCATGAGGAACAATCACAGCACTTTGCATACAGATCAGGTGGCAATCGAGAGTAAAATGTATGGAGTTTGGCGAAGGCATCCTAGACGTCAGATCAGATCCTGACCATAGAAAGAATCAAGTAGGAAACCACCTTTTAGCCACAGAACAGAACGAACGCTCCAAGTGACACAGTGACTCACCGAAGTGGATCTCTCATGGAAATCAAAAATATCTAATCCGCTCGATGGGGGCATGTTATGAGGTAGTAGAGCATTTCACCATTCCGCTGTTCATGACGACCTTTGGTGATGCACGGACTCACACTCAAGCGAAGACATTTCAGGAATTCTATAGGATTCATTGAGGCAAAATATCATCGACTGGGCCATATTTAAAGAGAGAAGATGCACCTGAAGAAAGAGGTACGTGAGCGACGGACGAAACTCAAAAAATGCGAATTGACGAAAGAAACAAGTTGAGACTCCGCGATGATCTATATCGGGTGGTGCCGGTTATCGACATCTGAGATCATGCCCTCTGCCAGTACGCTCACGCTCACCCAAACCGTCCTCGCCTGTCTTTTCACCACACTCGCCATCAGCCTCATCACAAAGGTCTGCACAGCACCCATGGTAAGCCGCGCATTCTCCCGCACAGAGTGAACAGGCGACGCGTTGATCAGGGATTTTCGGAGCAGTCGAGGGCATCGAAAAAGGCCGCAGAAGAGGAGAGGATCGCGCAGTTCTGCGGGATCACCGGTGCTCCGTGAGTTCGAACGTCCGTGTGCACAGAGGCGGGCTTCTAATAGGCTCGCGCGATCAACGTCCTCCTTCTCCCAGTGTAGCGCACGCGAAGCATTACTTGGATAAGTACAAACGCGTCGATATCGCGGTCGACGCATATTACAACGAGGGGCCGAGTGCCGCGATGCTATCGGCGCGCGGGCGGGACGGCGCGCCCTCGACCAGTAAACTAGCATCTCTGTTCGACAAGTACAAAGGTGCGTTGGTCCCCCCAGCTCTTCCCTTCCCTTCCCGTCTCCAATCGACTCTTACACCTCTGCTTCCTCCGTGCTACTCTTGTCTTGACGAATGACGGATGGGTGGCGGTGTGCGTGCAGAGCCGGATGGGGACACGATCTCGGTCGATGGGACGATCAAGCTGTGCGAGGACCTCGGCGTCGACCCAGAGGACGTCGTCATGCTCGCCGTGGCGTACGAGCTCAAGTCGCCTCGGATGGCGGAGTGGACCCGAACAGGGTGGATAGAGGGCTGGAAGAACGTCAGGTGCTTCCTCCCTCCCTCCCGTCTCGCAGTGCCCCGATCGTTATTGACCGCGGACCCAGGGCGGATTCGATCGCGACGATGAAGACGGCGCTGTTCCGATTGAGGGATAAGCTCGGGTCGGACGCGCCGTACTTCCAGAAGGTGTATGCGTACACGTTTGATTTCGCGAGGGCGGAGGGACAGCGGAGCCTCGGTGCGCGTCTTATCTCAATTTTCGTTCGTGCGGTTTCTGAATTATGAATGTCGGGGACAGCTCTGGAGACGGCGCAAGGGTTTTGGGCGCTTCTCGTGCCCCACGGTCTCCAGGGTGGCGCGCTGGCGCATATCCCCTCGCGGGGCGACGAAGGAGACGAAAATATGCAGGGAGAAGAGGAAGGTTGGATGGCGGAGTATACGGATTGGTGGTTTGAGTTTTTGAACGAGAAGGGGAGCAAGGGGGTCAGTAAGGATACGTGGATGATGGTGCGTCCTGTCCCGTCTTCGTCCCGATGCTGCGGTTGCTCATTGATTGGCCACGCAAACCCAAACCTATTCTGTATGACGTCCGCTGGATCTCGCATGCATTTCCAACCTGAACGTTGAACCGTTACGACGGTTGAACTTACGACGAACGTGTCATTCAATGGGATGCTCGGAAACTATGGTCCTCGGATGGGACATTCCCTCCTGCGTTACTCCATTCATCGGGCACGGTGCGCGCATTCCCTGCATTCTCTGGGAGCAGTTCCTGGACTTTGTGCGCACGATCGATTCGCGATTCGAGAAGTACGATTTGGAAGGTACGTGCGGGCCCCTCCCAGCCTCGGTCCAACCTTCCTTTTTTTCTGTTTTCTTTTTTTTTACGCACTGGTTCTGGGCTCCCGGAGAAGGCCTTTCATCCCCTTAAGCTCTCGATTGCGATCGCTCGGACGCTGTTGTTGTATCCGGTTCCACCCTTCTCTGACGCTGCCGCTCATCAAACCTTCCTTTTCTGATCCATGCACCCGTCCTTTTCGCATTGATGGCCCTCTTCGAGCTGGCGTTCGGATCGCGGGTGCTTGCGTCTTTATTATCGTGATTTTGGATGGATTGTTTTTCCTTCACTTTTGACGCCCACGAGTCGGCTTTTATTGACCGCCGTTTTGTTGGTCTGACAGCTGCGTGGCCGTCGACAATAGACGACTTCGTCGAGTGGGCAAAGGCGAAATTGGTGTCTGGGGGCGCATGAGACGATTCTCCTCTTCCTGTCCGTGCGCTTCTAGGTTGGTATAGGTGAATGTTGGCGGACATGGCATGTTATACACGTCGCGTGGGAAGGCTGTGATGGTGGTTGTGAAAGGTCGTCCGGATTTGTCTCCATGTTGTTGTTGTTGCTGTTGTTGTTTACCCGCTGTCGCTGTGTGTGCACTTTATACTTATAATGATAAACCAGCCCCATAGCCAGACTTCCCTACCTATTCACTTGTCTCAAGGGAAACTGTTTCCCTACGCAGTGGAGACTTGAGTGAGCTTCCGAGGCCTAGACGCACCTGAGAACACTTCTCCTGATACGACAAGGTTCACATCGCACGGACAATGCTCGGAGGCATGCAAAATGAATGCACATTCATAAGGTTCGACGAGATAAACTTTCCGGAGTGCATCGTTTATGTATTTGATATCGAAGCAACAGGGGAGGGTGACGAATCGAAAGAGCGCTCTTCTGTGTCATGATCCGGGTGTGGGATGGAACATGAACTGGCAGAAGTACATACAGCGTTCATACCGGAGAAGAAGGAGAGGGGGGATTCGCAGCGTGGTCAGGATGGGGCCGTCGTGGCGGATTGTGCCGAGGTATGCGCGGTTAAGGAGGGGAGGAAGGGGGAGTCCTTGATAGCTGACAAACGGAGAGGACCAGGGGAGGCAGTCGCAGCAGCCATGACCCTTGCGGCGTCACTTTTTGTTTTATTTTAATGCGGCGGAGCGTGGGTTGTGTATCCGGAATCATGATTATGATCGAGGCGAGCGAAAATCGACTGGACGGGATGACGAGACTTACGTGGGGCTGGTTCGTATCACGATTTGTTGGCCATCGTCCGAGACCCAGAGGATGTCGAGGTAAGTGCCGGACGACGTGAGGCCGAATGTTTGGAGGAGAGAATCCTGGAAGGACTTTCGAATTTGGAGGACGTTTGTGGTGGGCGGGGAGATGGAGAAGAGGATGTAATGATGGAGTTGGGGCAGGGTGTGCTGCCCCATCATGCTCATTTGAAGGGTTTGGAGGAAGAGTCAAAAGTCACTAGAATATTGGAAGGACGTTAAGTAGCAAGGTCGGTAAGTGTTAAATATAGTATAGTCTCGCACGTGCCGAATGTGCGTCATGTGCGAGCGCGCTGCACTGCCCAGCCAGTTACTTGCTGAGCTCACCGCCGTCGTCCTCCCACGTCCTCCTCTCGTCGTCCCACACCTCCCCTGTCCTTTTGTGCGCATTTTTATTCGTACATGCATGGCCAATGATCACCCCACCTCCTCCAATTTAGAAAAACCCAAGCAGTGTCGTTCTTGTTTCCAATTCTTCTCCGACGCGTCTATGAGATCTCAGGAGAAGCGTGCCCAAAGAACGAAGCAGCCTTGGCTCACTCTCAAATTGTCCATTGGCATTGCGAGCGCGATCATTGCATATGCCTCCTATGTATATATTGGACGGTTGTGTGTACCTATGCTGAAGCGGAGTAGAAATGCGCTGGGTGGGAGAGGGATGGGAGGTGAGTGCTTTTTGAGTCCCGGCAGGTTATAACGATCTTATCAGGAATTTGAAGTGGGGTTCATTATAATTGTCATTCTGCTGGGTTTCATGATGATATGGTGTTACATCAAGGTGCGCATACCGCTCTGTATATGCTATCATACGAATTATTGCGATCGTTTTCTTAGGTTGTATTCACCCCTCCGGGCTTTGCGAAAGATGTGAGTTTTCGGTGTTCACTCAAAATTTAAATTGGGATGCGGGAATTTGATCGTCATTTAAATTGAGGCGTGCAATTCAAATTGTTTTCGCGCTTCTCACTCGCATCCCATGCGTCCATAATATGGGTTCCGTAGAGTCTCAATGACTTGCATCCGCAGTGCCCATATTTACAGGGACATCTAGTCCCGCATTGTTTCGACGAGTGGGACTCTTCCTCCTGTAATTTCTAACAAAGACGCACATTTGTGGCTCACACTAAAGTTCCCACTTCCAGCACGTCGCAAACTCCGCTCCCATATACCCGCTATCACCACCGCAGCGTTATACCCATCGCAATCATACTGCACGCGAGCCCACAATCGGAATGCCTTATGAGGCAACCCGTAAAACCAGCGCTTACACTTTCAAAGAACACAACGCACCGGCTACTCCGCACACCTATTCGCGCACACCATCTTCCTCTACTGCGCCACGCACGGACGAGCTTCATGTTAATGATGGCCGCTCCCTTTCATCTGTTCCGTCTATTCCGGCAACATTCCGCGATCCGTTACCTACATCCACACTCACATCTCCTTCCGTTTCCGGTTCGCCCTTGCCATCCCCGCTTACCCCGCTCACCCCGACTACCTCGACACCCTCCCCCGAGTACCACCCTCGGCCTTCGCCTAACACATCGTCACGTCCGCACGCGGAGCGGCGGGTCACCTCCAGTCGAGGAAAAGAAGAAAATCGGCAGTCAGACAAGAGGCGGATCGAGCGACGGCCGTTTTGGACGCCCATCTTGACGGAGGAGTACAGGTATTGTCGACGGTGTAATCTCCTGAAGCCTCCTAGAGCGCATCATTGCAGGTCGTGCGGAACCGTACGTTCTCATTCCGTTGTTCCCCTCCGGTTTTGCTAGTTGTCAGGACTGATTTGGGACGTGATAGTGTGTGTTGAGGTTCGATCATCACTGCCCTTGTAAGCAACATCTCGTTTTTGCTTTTCTTTTCTTCAGAATTATGGACGCACAGAGGCCGCTGCAGGGATTGGACAGTGTGTGGGTGCGCTGAATCACAAGGTGGGCGAAATATCATGTATGAATGCGACAAACCTGACGAAATTTATCGGGTAGTTTTTCATCGATTTTCTCGTATGGGCTTGTTTATTTTGTTTTTGGATATTCACCACGCTCGTGGGCCTCAATGCGAAAGCTGGGACTGGACATGGGTCGAGTCCTTCGATTGACCCGCAGCATATCATTGTCATCGCGCTGTGCGTGTATTTCTCGTAATCGCAACTGGCAGACAGATTTGCTCATGTCGTGTGGACGCCCGTCTCACATTTTTTCCTTGATACCTCGTTGCGGGCTGCAGATCGGGCCTGTTCACGATCTTCACGAGCATCATGCTCATCACGCATACTATGCTGATATCGGCGAACATGACGACGGTGGAGCACATGTCGATGCGGACGATGAAGGAGACAGAGAGGGGCATGTTAGCGGAACTGCATCCTTTCTGGGCAATCTCGTGCGTATTTTTGTTCTCTCTTGATTTATCCACCGACACATCGCTATCATTTTCCCATATCTATCTCACCTTCCCTTTTCGTAATTGTAGTGCGAAGAAGAGGACGTTGAAGGAGTGGGAAAAGAAATGGGGACGGATGGAGAAGGAGGGGAATTTGTGGTGGCAAGGGAGTGTGAGGAAGCATTGGGAGCTGGTGATGGGTCCGAACGCGTGGACGTGGTTCCGTGCGTAATATCCTCCCCCCTTTCTCCTCTTTCCTCGGTTTTGCACGTTTTTTGCATGCTGAGCTTATCCTTATCTCGACCACACTTGTAGTTCCCATTGGGCGGGGAACGTCCGATGGCGTCACCTTCGAGAGGAATCCCAGGTTCGATGAGAAGGGTCGGTGGAGGCCTAGGGTGGATTGGCCTCGGGAATTGCAGTGATTCGGTGACTATCTCAGACTCTGACAGACATGTTCGGTGGTGGCCGGCCGGAGATGACGGTATGGTGTGGTGCATAGGGGCGATCTAGTAGCGCTTGCTCTCTCTTTCTTTTTATTTAACGTGGTGGTTTCTATCATGTTTTCTACGTCGGTGGAGTCGATGTTGGTAGTCATACAGCTACAGGGACTGGTGCATTGTTTGGGACTGTACGAGGGTTGGATATGTCGTGCTCGGGTGGATGGATTGCGATTTCACATTCGTACACGCGACTTTCGCACCGTCATGGGCTGATGGATTCAGGGGGACTCGGAAGACATGTGCATCAGTAAAAGTTACACGCTTTTTTCTTTCGACACAGCAACCCAAAACTCGTGGAAGAGGACGCGAAGGGTCGGACGGCGGCGGGTGCTTGTTTCTGATCACTTCAATGACTTATGTCCCTATGCAGTGGCGCGGAGGAAAGCACTCGCGGAGAGCGTTCGGAAACCGGAAGTTCACGCGCACCGCGTCGGTGACGGGCGCTTAGACGGGCGCTTAGATGTGGCCGTTGTGGCCGCTGCTATATATACGGTCGATCTTCGCGACTATCGATTTTTGACTCGCTTATCACACCTCTCGTCAACACAACGAACGTCGCCGACATACTCAATTTGAACGCACGGATTTTTCGCGCCATCTCAAACACGGCAACTTATATATATATTGAGTGACTGAGCTGTATTTGCGATGGCTCCTATTGCATCCGCGAAAGCCAATGGGGGTGGCAAGGTCGGGACGACGCCCGCGAACGGGAACGGGAACGGGAACGGGAAGGTGAGGACGGGTGAGGTGCACCTGTCTTCGGCGGACGTCATACAGCTGGAACACCAGTATGGGGCACACAAGTGGGTCCTTCTTCTGTTTCTTTTTCGTTTCGTTTCGTTTCGTTTCGTTTCGTTTCGTTCCATTTTTGATTGGGCGCGTGGCGGCTGGCTGGCTGGCTGGTTGGTTGGATGAAGGGTTGACTCGAGTCGGCTCTTTCGCGATTGGGTACTGCTGTTTTTATTTTGTTGGTTGGCCGTTGGGTGGGTCAGCCCCGGGATAGGGACCGATGGGTGGTTTTGAATGTTTTTTTCTCAAATCGCGGGCTCCTGTGTTTGGATTTGGACGATCGCGTGTAGTGTGCGTGGTCTGTGCATGTGTCCATCGCGGGTCGGCACGCGTGCTTTTTGCGTGCGTGCGTGCGTGCGTGCGTCGTGGGCCTACTGGGGGAGGGGGATCGCTTGGTGGATCGGAAATTGGCGGGAGCGATACGCTGGAAGGGGCTGAGGACGTGGTGGAGAAAGTGCGATGTTTATTTCTTCTCGCTATATGACCGGGTGACGCTCGCTATTGGGGATGTTAGCCTGCGATGTGTTGTACTATGTCATGCCCAGGACGCCAAGCTGGGCGTTGGCTCGGTACATGAAGGAGAGACCTAGCGGTGGGTCTGTGAACGCCGCAGCTGCGTGCCTCTGTCATGTTTGGAATAGATTATTTATGTGAGTGGCAAAGTCCGCCCCCGCTTGTATTGAGCTCGTGCGGCCTTCTGGAGCAAATGACCTTTACAATTGAGTTCCAGCGCACCGAAGACGCCGTGCTGGAGCTTGTTGCGGTCATTGGTGAGGAGTCTCTGGGGTATTTGCCCATCGGATATGCTACGTCACGCACCCGATCAAAGAATGCTTGCAACCATTTTTCATGAATGTGCCACCGGTGGAGCGATCGCTGTCTCGTTCGTGTCAGTTGGACGTTGACCGCTGGAATGATTGCGAAAACCCCTCCATCCGAGAGCCAGCAGGACCGCACGGTTGTCGTTCCGGCGATGTCAGACATGAGAGCCACCGCATCATGGTCAATTCTCCCTCATGAACCACTCGGTAGCGGTGGCCGGTGATTTATTTGGTCTATAACCGGATTCAATAGCGTTCGTCGCTTTTGGGAATCGTCTGCGGCAAACTTCGCCTAGCTTCCGGGTTGGAGAGGGGCGATTCATATGGACGCAGCTAGAAGAGTTCATATTTTGTCATTAAATCAACCTTCCAAGATATGGAACGTTTGTTGATTATCATTTTTATCAGCTATCATCCTCTCCCCGTCGTGTTTGATCGGGCGCAAGGAGCCAAGTGAGTGTAATCCCCCTTTTCCACATAGGATCGCGTGTCATGCGGCTGACCGTTCCGGAGTGCAGGGTGTGGGATCCAGAAGGCAGAGAATACATTGACATGCTTTCCGCATACTCGTGAGTCTTCGATGTGTCGTGCTTCGCTCTCACGACCTCGGTCATTGAGACGCTATCTTTTCCGCTCTTGCCTAGCGCGGTAAATCAGGTACGCTCTTCTCTTCCTTCATTTCCACCCTGCCCGTTCCGTTCTCATCTTGCGTCCTTTTTGTTGGGTCAGGGTCATTGCCACCCTCGCATCGTTGCGGCACTTGTGGAGCAGGCGCAGAAGGTCACGCTCTCGTCCCGTGCGTTCTACAACTCGGTATTCGGGCGCTTCGCAGAGAAGATTACGACGCTGTTTGGGTATGACATGGTATTGCCTATGAACACCGGCGCTGAGGCAGTCGAGACGGCCGTCAAGCTCTCGCGCAAGTGGGCGTACGAGAAAAAGGGCGTCCCGGACGGCAAGGCGATTGTGTACAGTGCCGAGGGGAATTTTCATGGGCGGACATTGGGCGTCATCAGGTGCGTGTGTGTCCCGTTCAGGAAAGGTGGGATTGCTGAGAAGGAAGGGGATGCAGTATGAGCACCGACCCCGAAAGCCGAGGAGGCTTTGGGCCATATCTTCCGGGAGTCGGGCCCAAGTTTCGAGATGGCGAACTTGTTAGGACCATCCGATATGGAGTTATTGGAGACTTGGAGCGCGCACTCGAGTTATACGGTAAGGACGTAGCGGCGTTCCTCGTCGAACCTATCCAGGGTGAGGCAGGGTGAGAATCTTGCCAGTTTCATGACCGTCAAAATCTGTTACTAACTATCAGGCTATATAAAGAATTATCGTTCCCCCGGAAGGATATCTGAAGAAGGTCCGCGAGCTGTGCACGAAGCACAATGTGCTGTTGATTTGTGATGAGATCCAAACGGTAGGTCTCCTTCTCCCAATGCACAACCGCTTTTTCTTATCGGTACAATATCCTAGGGGCTGTGCCGAACGGGTAAGCTCCTCTGTTGCGAACACGACAATGTCCGGCCGGACATTGTCTTGCTCGGAAAGGCACTATCGGGAGGATGTACGCTCTACTCCGCATTACTTCTTGAGAAGCGTTCTTGCTCAATCCGAACCTGTTTAGTGTATCCTGTGTCAGCGGTTCTTGCTGATCGCGAAGTGATGCTCTGCATCAAGCCTGGTGAGCATGGAAGCACCTACGGCGGGTATGCCTCTCCGTTTGTCTTCAGCTGGCGCTATTTGTTTGAAACATTTTCCCTATAGCAATCCCCTCGGATGTGCGGTGGCAATAACGGCACTGGACGTGCTCCTGGAAGAGCGTCTCGCTGAGCGCGCAGAGGCGCTTGGCGAGAAGTTCAGAGAGTCGGTACGTGCCATTGGGTCTCCACTCGTCAAACTCGTGCGGGGTCGCGGATTGCTCAATGCCATTGTGATTGATGAGAGCAAGAGCGTCAAAGGACGTACAGCCTGGCAATTCTGTCTGTTGTTGAAGAGCAGGGGGTTATTGGCTAAGCCCACGCACGTCAACATGTGAGCTTCTTTTTTTTTACTTCTCGTGATCAGCGTTTGCTGATATTTTGAATCTCTCAGTATTCGGTTTGCACCGCCTTTGGTCATTTCCGAAGATGACATCGTCAAGTCTGTTAAGATCATCGAGCAGTCGCTTGTCGATTTGGACAAGGTGCGCTTTGAATTCACCTGGTCAACCATTTTGCCCCTCGTGTCTAATTCAAGTTTTGTCGAACACAGCTGGATGAGATTCCGGGCGAGGTAGAAAGCGAGAAGGGCTTTAAGGATGAGATCAGCAATTGATCGAGTCGGGCGATTCAATTCTCCACGCATCGTTATAGTCGAGCGACCTATGTAACATATTAGTATGGTAAGCCGTCGTGTATTTCCTGTAGCATGTTCATTCTAGCTTTCGGCATCGGTTTGGTACTCATGTGTACAGTACTATGCAACTTCGACGTTGGTTTCTCTCAGCTTGCAGTCCTTTTGAAAACATTCAAAGCCGGAAACCATCCGCAATGTAAGTTATATACGCTAGCAATTTTTTTATGATCTCTGTGTTGTCAACGTTGTATGGGCTATCGCTGACGATTTCTGCTATCCGTGGCAGCTATTTCAGCTCTTCAGCTCCATTCCCATCTTGCACGAGAACACAGTCGTAAATTCTTAAATTATCCTCTTAAGATTCCTCCGGCCAGTAGCTACATTTACAAGAGATCTAGATTTCAAGTGGATGCACTCTTAATGCAATTACTTATTAGAAAAAAAATCATGCGAACATCTCACATGGTGCTCTTACCCAAGTAAGTTCCCGCACGCTTACAAGTGCATCTTGGTCTCTAAACGTTCCACTTACCTGGTAGACCCTCAGCTCAGATAAGAGAGCTGTCATGGATCTACGCATCGAGCGTTTGCCGACGGACTTTAGTACCAAAAACACGTGATGGCGCTCTGCTGTACAAAATAACGGATAATGATCTTGCAAGATCTTTACGTCCTGGCACTTTCCATCCTTCATCTTGCCACGTCGAAGGTCCATCCATAACGATGTCGGTCGCACCTCGGGACGGTCTGCGCCATCGGCTTTCGACCGTTGCGGAAAAGCCAACCGTGAGCGAACATCTACCCGCCGATCGTGATGACGGGATGAAGGAGGAGGTCGTGTGGGGGAAGACTCCAAGCGGCGAAGGTGCGTTGCATGTATATCGTCTCATTTTTTCATGTCTAGATGAAACGATGTCGCTTAGTTTTCCGTGTACCCACTACTCACGACGTCGTCACGGCTTTGTTGCACCCCGCGCACCCAAAATCTCATCTGGACATCCTTAATCTGGCCCTCTTGGGACTTCAGCTCGTGCTCTTTGCCGTACTGCCTCGTACGCCACGAAAGATTTTCTATTTCCTATACTTCGCGTTCTGGAGAGCGGCCTACGATGCTGGCTTGGGTTACGTCTTGACGAAGCAGAGCAAGAAGAAATGGATCGTTAGGGAGGTGCAGAGATTGGGTTGGCTGGACGAGAAACGCAGGCCCGAGGTCAGGAACTGGATAAAGAAACAGCTTGTAGGAAAGATGGGCAAGGATTATTCTTTCGACGTTGGTACTTTTCGTTTGGGTGCCAATTTTATTGATGATTCACGCGTCTCGTCAGGAATTGCCGCTCGAATACAATACTTGGCTGCTCTTCCGCCAAGCCGTTGACATAATTCTTATCAAGTATGTACTCTTTCTAGGGGATTTTTTTCAATACTCATGAACGCTTCCCCCAGTGATTTTATTTCGTTTTGCCTGTTCACGTTTGCCTGCTTCCGTGTTCCCGAAGGATTATCTCTCTTTGTCCATGCTTTGAGGTAACGCGTTGATTGACTGAATTATGTTCAACCCTGATTTTTTTTTCCTACAAGGTGGATCGGCGGTTGTATCCTAATTGGCTTTAATCTCTGGGTTAAATCCGAAGCTCACTACGTTGTTAAAGACTATGGATGGTACTGGGGCGATTGCTTCTTCCAGCGTGGGAATCTTGTTTTCGATGGGGTTTTTGAACTGGCACCCCATCCTATGTATTCTGTTGGTAAGGGATACCTCGCTTACGACTGCCAGGATCTGACTGCTATTCGCAAAGGTTATGCCTGGTTCTACGGTTTATCCCTCATCGTCGGCAGCTATGCCGTCCTCTTTGTCAGTCTAGCAGCCCACGCAGCGCAATTTGCATTCTTGGTTCTGTTCGAGAATCCTCGTGCGTTGCATTGTTAGAGGGATGTGGGTGAGAGCTGACTTTCTTTCTAGATATCGAGAGGATGTACGGCCAGCGGAAACCTCTTGCGGAGCGTGTGCCACTACGGCGCAAGGCTGCTCGCTCAAATGCGACGACACCAGAACCACGATGCCGGATACGTTCCTTGTCTGACGCAGTGGATGTTCTGTCCACCCCCTCTATTACCGATGGCGAAACGGGCACGGAGACCGAGAACGAAACTGAGACGGAGTACGATAACAGCGCAAAGGTTCTGGGGACTGGCACCCCGTCTAACATTTCCGCGGTCCCTGTGAACATGAAACAGCGGAGCGGGTCTCCCACATCACAACATGACCTACTCAATAGATATTTCAGGCAGGACACCATATTTTTGCACAACCTTGACATTTTTAGGTATGCACTACCAATTCATTCATTGCCTTCAATAGGGGCTGACATATATTATGCTCTTCAGGGCTTCTGATTTCATGCTCCTTCTCGCCCTATTTTACCCGCTATTATTTGCCTTCCTTCCACCCCTGTCGCAAGGTGCCGCACTCGGTCTCCACTTCATCCACTCACTCTTTTGGTGCATCTTCTATTATGTTGGGCTCGGCCTTGTTTTACAGGGCCAGAGTAAAGAGAAGTTCCTCGTCAGGCACTATATGAAACACTATTACTATCCAGAGCGTGACGGTGGCAAAGGTGCTGTTCAAGAGACATTCAACAATTGGAAGGTGATCTACAATTTGAGCATGTGCATGACATATGGTGAGTCCTGACAAGCAAACGGGCGGAACCATTTGTGAACGACTTACTCTTTTCGTGCAGCTTCATGTTTTGGGCTGGCCTGGAAGACGTATACAATTCCTACCGACTGGACTGTGGGGAACGAACTTCTTCGCCATACATTGGGTGCCGTAAGTGCTCGAACAATCGTCTGTTGTGTTCAGGCGTAAAATTGCGTTCCAGGTTCTTATCGCCTTTCACGTTTGGGCGTCGAAAGAGTCCTTCGAAGTTCTGGGTGTATTCGGTATGTCGTCGTGCCTGTAGAGGGGACGAAGACTTATAGGGTAAACTAGGTTGGTTCTACGGAGATTTCTTCATGGAGGATTTCCCGTCAAGTCTGGATTACTCTGGCATCTACCGGTTGGTATAGGGGCTCGTGTCTTCTGCCGATTTGCAAGCTGATACTCCTGACAGCTATTTGAACGATCCAGAAATGGTGTCGGGTGCCGCGTTTTTCGGCCTTGCTCTGATAAGTGACAGCAAGCTGGTTTACGTTCTCGCCCTCATCCGGCACCTTTCGTACTGGTGGTTCCTGCGCCATGTTGAGAAGTGCGCGCTTCACAGCCCTTGATTATGCTGTTGATCTATTAACAGTTGAAATTGGTCCCACAGTCCCCACATGCGCAAGCTATATGGAGATTCGCTTCGTCAGGAGGCCGGTTTTGTCAAAGTGGTCAAGAATGTAGCCAGCAAGAACGCTCGACTTTTCGAATCGCGTGCAGGTCGACATGGCCCAGGAATCCGGCGTGTCGCAAGGGAAGTCAAGGGCACGTTCGATAAAGTGTATGAAGAAACCGCAGAAGTGCTGGAGGATTTCCTAGCAAAATGTGCGACAACTGTCTTCCGTTGTCGAAGATACTGCAAAACTTACTCGCCATTGTGCAGCACGTCCGAGGATTTCTGAGGTCGTTCAAGACACGAAGATTCTTCTCCAGCAATCTAGGGAGAAACTTGTTATTACGTGCGTTTTTACTTGTTTGAATGTGGCGAATCTCACGTTTTGATCGTTCAGCCGTGTCGCAAATGATTTATCTTCCTACGCGATGGATAAGTATAAACTTTCTATCGCATCCAACTCTGCAGGTGGTGCTTTGCGCTTCCATTTGGGTGAACAGATCAGAGTAAATTGGCAGGCTCCCTTGAACCACTCTCGCCGTGACTGGATTGGTATCTATCGGGTACGTCGGCCTTTTCTGAATTTCTGTCGATGTTTCGCCAATTATGCCTTGTTCCATTTAGGTCGGTGCTAACCAATCAAAGCTTGTTACCAAAACGTCTTCCCTGGGAATGTGGGTGCCTGTACATGACAAGGAATGGGACGGCGATGTTCCCATTGGCTCAGAAAGGCGCGGAAAAGAAGGGAAGGAACCTGAAAGTGGCCAGGTCGTATTCAAGGGAGACACATTACCATGGCAAGTAGGCCAATATGAGGTAACGTTCTCAAGACGCGGTTGCTTGCATTTGGATTTGCCTGTCTAATTTTATCTTGCCTTACAGGTTCGCTACCACCATGACGGCAAGTATAATGTCTTGAGTTTGGACGGTCCATTGGAGATTTACGGTAAGCACGTTCTCAGTCTCACGGTACGTAGGTAGACACCGAAAGTTGCTGATCCGTTCAACCCACAGTCAACAAGCCCGAAACGCTTGAATTTAGCTCGGTTCGGTCATCGCTGATGCATATTGTGCCCCTTTGTCTGGACTCGGATCCATCGCTCATCCCTCTTTCCTGTCGGACAGACAACAGCGGCGATGTAAGTGCAGAGACCGAAGGCCAAGACTCTCGCGATCCCGACGACTTCCGGTTCTGGTCTGAGCGCCAGGCGCGGAGGATTGCACGAGCGATCAAGCAATTGTTCGAGGTCGAGTATACACCGGAGGTGATCATGGCGGATGCGAACTTGTCCGCACTTGCTCACCGGATCTTGGCATCAAAGGAAATCTTGGAGGCTTTCTAGCGATTGGGATAGGGCCTTTTCTCTATCCGTTCATGACTTGCTCAAATTTATGACCCTTTGCACGTTTTCTAATACATATCCATTCAGTTGATGATAGACATCATGTTTTTTTTTTGGTTTCCACCACAACCTTGTAACGCAGTGTGTAACGTTCGCACGTGACAGAACTAAGTAGTGACGATCGACAATCAGCCAGCAATCTATCGAAATCGACAACCTGAAAGCTGACTTGCGCACACCAACAACAGGAACAGCCAGTGAGATTTCATTGCTTTTCATTGTCCCATTGGCTTTCGAATTCAAACCCGTCACCAGGTTGACACCTCAAAGATATCTATTGCCATGAACAAAACGCAGTTTTACCTATCCGAATGTGCCGATGCGGCTTCCAAGAGCCCAATGTGCTTCACCCTCGGAGCACTTCTCGTAAAGGGCGGGAAGGTAATTTCTACTGGGTATAATCACCATCGGACTCACTACGACGGTGCGGACACACGCACGCACGGTCACCGCAAGCCCGTCTCCATGCACGCAGAAATGCACGCCATTTTCAATGTCGCGGGCATGTCTCCTTCCTTCCGCAGGCAGGGTGCGCGGGTGGCGGTGGACCCGCAGCGGCAAACACCAGGGACAACACGAGTGTTTAAAGGGTCGGCCGCCCCCNCTGTCGCCGGCGAGGGCCAATAGGTTTTGTCAGGAAGGTTCGGCGGTGCAGAAGAGTCCAAGGCAGGAGGGTGGTAGGTCAAAGCTGAATGGAAAATGGCGGAGGGGCCAGCCACAGCCGCAAAGTAATGTCGGTAGTGGGAGCAGATATGATCATCGGAAAACTTCCCCGTCGCTTGCTGCGGGCTGTGCGGGCTGTTCAACGGGGCTGGGGGAGACCGACAGGCAGTGGAGTGCCCGTCGTCGGGACCCCCGCGTGAACGGCGCGGATATCTATGTCGCGCGAGTGACGAAAAGTGGAATGGGGAGCGCCCTGCCATGTTGGAGGTGCTTGGAGTGGTGTCGCTGGGCCGGCGTGAAGAGAGTCTTCCATTGGAATGCGGATCTAGGAAAATTTGATGTGGTCAAGGTGAACAGTGCGGAGAAACAGATGTATGAAACACATGCAGATATTCGGCTCTATGCCGGATTGGTGAGCTTACTCTCCCTCTTCAATTCGATGGTGGTCTTACATCTGTTTGTAGGGCTGGTGAAATTTCGTGATTCTTCTGTGTAACCTACGAATCGCTGGATCTGTGCATTAAGATTTCTGGGATGCATCCTCTTCCCTCTAACCCGTCATTCAGTAAGTTTTCAGCTTTTAGTGCCCTCATTTCACAGTACGGAGAAAGTCGTCTCGAGTGCATGGGTCTCGCGTCTCTCCCGCAGTCATGAACTCAGAAATTCAGTGAAGCCTTTATCCCAACTCCGACTTATTGGATTGCTGCGTAGGTGGGGCTCTCGAAGATCCCAATTAACCCTCTTTCTTTGCTAAATAAAATCCAAATCCACCAACCTGCAAGATGTGTATACGGAAGTCTCTCCTTTGTCTTTCATGCAACCCTTCGTTCAGAGTTTCTCATTTTTGCCGAGATACCCTACTCGGCCCTATACTCGCTATCCTCCCTACATCACGACAGGTCAGACTGTACCTCGTCTCCCGTCGTAGTGTCCCACCACCCATCACAACTTTCCGTTCGTTCTCGCCCCCGAGCATACTGGCATTGGCGATACGGACGCCATCTCTGGCTGTGTCCCCATTGTCCATATCACTGTCACTAGCGAAGACGTCTTCTTCCACTTCCGATATACCATGCAGATGGTTGGTGTATAGTGCGGAAGTGGTAATTACGAGACTGCGCGGTTCGAGAAGAAGGGATAGTGCAGGTGTCGGATCGATAGTGCGACCATGGCCATGTTCACTCTCGTCAGCAGGTTTGGCAGGCAATGATGTGTACCGATAGTAGTGCATGACGGTGTGCGAACCAAGTGATAGAGTCGCTACGATGGGATGGTATGACAGCCCGTCCTCGTGGGGCTGAAGTACCGGAAATGAGTTGGATTTCTGGCCGGATGTATTTGAACCCAAAGTTTTGAAAAACAACGCACCAAGATGCCTTGACCTGCAAGATACTATTTCAGAACGTCACGAGACTGTAATTTTCAACTTCTATATGAGAACAGAAGGGCGAAAGGACGCACTTCATTTAAGATGATATGATTGGGACGCTGGTGTGGAGAGCCCTTAAATGCTCCTGTCGCTTCAATTCGCGAGATGAGGTCTGGGCTGAGTTACATCAGGCTGCCTGCAGGAAGGCATCACAAGTGAATGTCGAGGCTTACAATCGGGCAACAAATGTTGGCAGGATCTCTGGAATGAGCACATTTTTTGACGTCAAGTCGCCTCCTGCATGAACATGATGGGCGACATGCGCTCCTGTTAAGTCCTGAATGTGACAACGGAGTCGGACAGAACTGATATGATGGTTATGACAGGCTCCTTTGGCAAGCTTCAAATCAAGCCAAAAACCGAGAGGATGAAATATTCCTCTCAATGTACCGAGTTAACCTCGTCCTGTCGAACAGCGTTTCAAGTGGACCTTTACGGCCTACTCAAAACCATAGGTGATTTTTCACCACACTTGCCAGGCGTAAAAGTGACAACGCGGAGGGAACCTGCATTGTTCGCAAGCGTCCCGCGGGTGTCAGTCGGTGCACGACCGCTGCATGACAAGTGACCGGGACTAGGCCTATTCCCATCGAAAAAGACGAGTATTTTTGGGCAGCATGTAAGATCACTCACCCCATATCTGTAGCCTGGGGAGTCGGGCAGGGTTCAGAGGGAGACCGAATGTAGGAGCGTCGCAGAGCACGTTCAATTTGCCAATGAGAACTTCGTGCCATTCCTCGCTTCGGGGAGACTGAAAGCAAGCGCGCACCGACGATTGGCAAGCTGCCTCCACTTCTGTTTCGGTGTTTCTTGTATCTGCAGCAAATTTCAGGCTTTCAGTTACTATTTAGCAAGTCCTCAAGTCATCCCGCCGTCATTAGTATGAATCCTGATCGACCTTCCTATGATCGCGGGGTGATCGACGATTGCAGACATACCTTGCGTAGCAGATAGGTCTCCTCTTCTTGTGTGACAAAATCAGGGATATAGTACGTGGTGTCCGAGCCTGGCACCAGATACAGCGAGAGGTCCGACCCGGTCATCTGAAGCTGAAGCATTGTCTCAGACATCACGCATCAACAGGCATCAACCTTCAACGTTGCAACAGCCCCGTGCACGTGAAATTCTGAGGTTATGTAAAGAACAATGACTCATCCCAACATACATGATCTTTGTAACTTGAAGATCCCCTTTGACAGTATACCAAGAAAACCAAAACCAAAACATGAAATCCTGCTGTTGGCGAAATGAATAAATAGATAGCCGTGTTCCGTAGTCAATGCGATGTCATGCGACGCGAATTCGGGAGGGAAAGCAGCGAACATAATTGACAAGAAATGGTCATAGATGTGTACCTCGAATCAAAACATTAAGCAGCGGAGAAAGCAACCTCGACCCAAGCAAGCAAAAGGATCACGCTCTGATCCGCCAACCATCGCCCTTACGGTTCACCTTCCCGACTCCGCCAATTCCCTCGCGCACGACGAGCCAAAGCCCCGTGCATGACACGACGTCCTTAATTTCCTCTGCCGTGAGCACAAGCCCGTCCTCCGCTTCTGTGTCCCAGCTCGGCCGTGCAATTCCCTGCGGGTTCAGAGTTCGCCGGCGCACCTTCATCTGGTCGACTACGACATCGGGCAGCGGGAACGGGATCTTGAGCAGCGAGACCACCTTCGGATGATGCGGCGTCGGCGCGAGCGTCGCCACCCTGACACGAATCTGCCCTTCGCCGCCGTCCCGCGCCCCGTGGGCTAACCGACGCACGATAAGCGTGCAGATCCAGGGCGTTTCAGAGTCCTCCGGGTCACTCGCCTCACCATCGGCGGCTTCCATGGCCTCCGTCGTCCCCAGGTCACTTCCGTCGGCGCCGGTAGATACGCTATGGTGATCGGAAGTTATGGACAGGCGTTTCTGTTGTCGCGATGCCTTGTCCAGACTTGTCGTTGACGGAGCATTGGATGAACTGAGTGCTGTGCTCCGTCGTCGAGCTATAGTCCTGCTCCGTGGCGACTGCGGTTCGTTCGCAATGCCAGACTCGCTCTGCTGTTCCCTCCGCTTCTTCGCCTTCGTCCTGCCACGCGACCAGATGAATTGTACCTCGACTGCAGAGGATTCATCGGGTGGTAGATGGGAATTACGGCGATCATCGGACGAACTGATAGGGTTCATCATGCCCATTACATTGCCGAAGATACCTTTGTCCGCCCCCTTAATCCAGCGACGCACAACCCATGAGTAACTGTGCGGTCGCCCTCGTGGCGTATTTGTGGGAGAGCAGAGAGATGGTTGAATGCCAAGGCATGCAGGCTGTAGGATCACGCTGGATGAGTGTTGTGCAGTAGGAAAGGACGTGTCAAGAGGTGCGCTGAGGGGTGGGACAGAGGCGCTTGTGGGGAGGAAAGACGAGCGCTTAGAGTTGCCCGATGGAGCGTTGAGCGTCTTTGATCGAGAGGGCTTCATGAAAGATGATGTAGACGGTGATGGAGAGGCGGGAGGGGAAGATATAATGGCAGAGGGGGAGTTAGAAACGAGTTTTTTCTTGAAAAGCTTGCCAAACATCTTCTTGGCGCCTGTCGCCGATGGTGGTGCATCATCAGGGCGTGCAACAATGTTTGCAGAGGGTGGTACAGGGGTGTCCAGTCCCGCAGACGATACTGAATAAGCGGAAGACATAGGTGTATGGGGGGGCTCGAGTGAATTGAGATACAGGGCGTCGACTGGGCGGACTCCATCCATACTGGTGCGCGTGCTGGATGGCAGGGGAGGTACTTTGGAGGTCAGAGTGGAGTTAGTGCCGAAGACCTCGATGGGTTCGAGAACAGCGAGTCCAAGGACCTCTAATCCTCGTCGCATGTATTTGGCGACTTTAGCATCTGTCCCGGCATCAACAACGACATTTGTCATAACATTGTGAGCCTGAAGATTGTAAAGCGGGATAATCATGCGACGAGAGCCCGAGCCAGAGGAGGAGGAAACGGAGGAGAATGATATAGTAGAGGAATAGCCCGAGAACATGGACACATCTGATCTGTTAGAATTCGTTCGACTGAGCACATTTTGCTCAACGTCATGATCGTGCGAGGTAGAAGACGACAAGTCGACGGATCTCCGTTGAGACAAGGATCTTTCACGGATTTGTGGGGGCACAAGTTGAACCTGAAGATTAAGTGGATGATTCGATTTGGCCGGTGGAGGCCTCACAATGATGAAGGTCTAGGAGAAAGAAATGGTGGTTAGATAGTGTCAGAGCCAACAATATAACCGCATCGAATCTCACTTCATTCGTCCTCTTCTCTCTCTTCTTGACCCCGACCTCGTCGACTCGGTCAGCCTCCATGCGAGGTTCAACTTGTTCCACTGATTCATGTATCTCCTTGACTACATTTGGATTAGGAGACTTTGGCTCCTGATGGTTTTGTAGAGCGGCAGGGAGAAAGGAGGAAATAGTTGCAAACATTGAGAAGAAAACATACAGCGCGAGAGAGATGAAGTTAGGATGATGGTGTAAAGCGGCAGGAGCAGTGTGACCGCCGAGATGCCTGCGTCATGTTACGACAGTTGGTCCATCGTACACATTGGCTTACGTGAACACTTGATCGTGATCGTGCACTACGATGAATCCACAGCTATTCAATATATTTCAATCATGACCCCCTCGCACATCAAAAAAAATGTAGCACTGCATTCTCCTGCTCTCAAAACCACGTTTCATTTCCTTTTTTCCTTTTTTTTCTCCCTTTTTTCAGGATATTTGTCGCGAGACGAGCGATGAACTCGCGCCAAGAGTTTGTAAAATATGCTGACAAACGAAGCAGAAATTGTCATCCTGACTAGTCAACATTGTCGGCGTGCCCGCGAGGACGGTACCGATAAGCATGTCTCAGGGAATAAAAGTTTCTTTACATAATTTGGCGCCAATGAGCCACAATTCAGATTTCATCCATCCTCAGCCTGTCCATGTCAGCACATGTGAATACCGCACAGATCAGATTGACCGCCTCATCACCGAGAAACTTGTCGTACCACCTGTAGTGCCTGAACATAGGTATGTATGAATAGACGAACGATTGTCATGTTCACTGCCGTGTCCTGATACGGCCGCCCTGCCCAATATAAACTGATGTGACTATACCTGACTACACCTTAATAAAGCAGAACGACTGTCTTCTGCTTTGTTTGTAAGGTCTGACTGTAGGAGATAATGACTACACTCTCTAGCTCCACGGGTATTTCGGGAACGGCGCTTCCCGTACTGGCCGCCGCTGCGATGGAATAAAACGGAAAGGCTCTCCCCATTCCCTGTCCCAGGCTGGCAAAAATGTAAACCCATTCTTCCCACATAAGATGGCAGCAACAGCAATAGAGCTTACGAAACAATTGACGACGGCGGAGAAATGGAGTGATCCACTCCGATGAGTCCGACAAAGGGAGCGCAAAGTCCTCTCAACATTTGCAAAGGACTGACTGTTGACTGGCTCAGAAGTGTCCGGATGGTCCGAGGATAGTCGTGGCCGGAGCCTCTCCCCGGAATCTCTCCGACAATCCCGTACAAGCCTAGAAATCTCCGCGATCACCATTTAGAAGGTTCAGTGATAAGTGCAGAATGACATCGTTACTCACACCATGGTACTCATGTATACGCTGGTCCTGCAGGGAGATTTTGTGTCGCATCATGTGATGTCGGCTTTGGTTGGTGGCGGCCGGCCAGCGATCCATGATGTATTTACTACAAATATGAATGCCACCCAAAAACATGTGCGCAGTCTCGTGAAAGAAAATCACGCAAACCATATATACTGTCATTCCTTACGAGGCACCATATGCACGATCATCCGTCAACCGCGGCCGCAGGCCGTTTTCCATGCTCACCGGGATCGTTACTCGCCGACCCCGATTTGAAGCAAAGACCTTCAGGTCCGATGGCATATTTCCCCATCTATATCCTCCCTGCGTCCAAGTCAGTTTCATCTTCAAGCGTCCGCGTCAGGGCTCAGCGCTTACGGTGTATCAAAGGATTATCGAATCCTTGGTAAGGTCGTGGAGCTCAACGGGTGCCAAATTACATGACAATTTTCGCTCTCTGGCGATAGAAATACAGAGAAAATGTGCTCGAGTACGACGATTGAACATTAAAGACCATATCACGACGCTTTTTTACCCCAATTTTCCAGGGTGCAACCGTGGATAGCTATCAAGGGAAAATATGGACACAATCAGAGCAAGTCTGTCGCCGCACGATGAAATGAACCGCTTGTGAGCGCGAGAGCAGCGCACTTGTTTGTCTGACACTAGAAGGCGGAATCAGTCGATAAGATACTTGAAAATGGCACTGACGCGTGGGATGCCCTCACCTTGTACAAGTCGGGTCGCGTCAGAGCTTTGATTTACAGCGCAGAGGACGGATTACTACTCCTGGCTGCTGTCTCAAATTGACTAGACTTGAGATCGAGGAACGTAGAACTTTTAAGACTGAGATCTGAGATCTGAGACTCCAAGTCATAGGCAATGTTCAACCACATCATAAAAAATGGCAGTGTCAGCGGAGGACAATGACCGGCGACAAGTGAAGAAAACTGATGTATAGCGTGGGTAGAACAGCAAGACAGGTTGCCAAACCCAAGCCAAGAGTACACGCGCAGTTCCTACATAGTAGGAAATGAGAGACAGGAAGGTCCCCAAAGTCCCAGATTATCTCTATACTTCAAAACTTGTCCGTGGTGTCTTTGAATAGATATGAGACAATCCAATGGAGAGGAATGGTAGCCGGCTTAGGACTCAAGAGGACCCGGGTCGAGTGAAAACAAGCCCGTGAGTGAGAGTGAGAGAAGTTGGTAGAGAAGACCAAGCTGGGTGAAATCATGAAGACATATCACCGCGTAGGACTTTAGGCTGTGCGTATATTGCGGAATCCGTCAATAGCCGTTGAATTCATGGAAGGAGGCAGTGAGAGCCACCGTAGAGCACTGTCGTACAGCACCGCCGGCTCGAGTCCGGCACGGTCACAGATCTTCACAGATCTATTCGATCTTTCAAACTCAGCGCTCGAGCTGATGCTGCCCTCACTGGCACTCCCCTCACCGGCACCATTGAGTCTCTCATGGTAAGTAATCCCTAATTTCTCGCTTTCTCGCCACCCGAAACACTGCATGTGTATCAAATATGATGTTCCATTAACCAGATTCCGAACTTATTGTGTGGATCATAAAATTCGATCTCACCTAGACTGAGCTATCTGACCACTCATTCCTTTTGTAAGGTGTTTTTTGCTTCAGATTGCTAACCTATTCGCCCTCATCTAGTGCGAATGCTTGCTGTCGCAAAGGTTGGTTGGTGATCTGAGGTTTCAAGGTGCGTCCTCGTCCTCGTCTGATTTTGCTGGCATCTGAAGATGGGTTGTAAACACTACGCCGGAGCATTATGCTTCAAGACGTTAGGCTTCGAAACTGGAACACAGTTCTTTACCGCAATACGCACAGGTAGTGTGTACATTCAGCCTTTTTCGAGTGCAGCGCCAGCGCATCTGACTGGTGGCGGATTTGTTTCTATCGACCTGTGCCCAGGCTCGTGTGACCACATAATGGGAAACCCAACACCATTGCCGCAACTTACCACCGATCATCCCGTCCCAAGGTACTCTCTCGCATCCAACCCTTGCAGCGCTGACTTCGCTGACATGGACGTATGTATGGCATGTTGGCGAGGCTGAAATTTTTTCGGCCACGATAGCTCATCCTCCATACTGTCCCATCGCAACGGACCCTCTCCTACCTGTTCGTTATGTTTAGAAATCCTGACACGCGTGGCGCACATTGCACGACACTGATGGTCAACCGGCCAATTTTCTACAACCAGAACAAGTTGACGCAAGGCCGTCCTGTCATTATTTGGGCTGGATGCGTGGCACGCATGTTTGCCGGCATTGAACCACTCGACGTTATAGCACAACGTGTTGATCGCTCTTGGACATAGATGGATGACCGAGATGCTCGCTCGCTCCAAGTCTGTGCTTGTCAACTTTGAGCACCAACAAAAGTCAGTCATTGGATCCATGGACACCTGTTCAATAGTGGAGCAACCGCACCACATTCGAAGTCTTACAATGGATGATTTCTGGATCTCCTCGGTGCGCAATCTGTAATATTACACCGAGGCTTTGGAATCGCACCATGGTAGAGGCAATATCGATGCTGGGTGCGATCAAAGTACATCACCATAATGAGTAGTAAAACACCGTACAGGTAGTAGCAATATATAAGTTAAAACATGCACAATACAAACCTACACACCATAACAGCCCCGGCTCGCAACCATCCATTATCTCAAGCTAAAACGTCGGGTCGTGTCCTTTTCCTGCTCCCGCGCCTCTGGAAGACCCCAAATCTTCCACATCTTCATGGCCTCCTCTCGATAACAGATGGTGAATACCATTGTTCCATCCGGACTTAAACAGCTATGTCCCACTGTTCCGGTATGCGCAGTGACACTCAGGAGTCTCTTGCAGGCCGGATACGAATGTACTGTGATCGAGTTTGTCAAGGAGGACGCTACAGGCTGAGGGATTGAAGGCAGATCGCCTTTGGAGGAATCCCAAGATAGACCATGCGTGCTGAGAAGTTCCTTCGAATGGGGCGACCAATGCAAGGAATAGATACCACTATCCAAGGGGATTGTCTGAATAGGTTTCGGCGGTGGTGTGGATGTCAGAGAGGACGTGTTCCAGATCTTAATCATCCCGTCTGAATAGGTGCCAGCTGTCGCAAGAAGCTCTGGCTTCCAGGGACACCAAGATACGGCCTAACATCGCACAGAGGACAGCGATCCAATGCCTTCAAGACAGTTTCGCTATGCAGGAGCAGAAAAGCGTACCTTCACGGGACTCTTATGTTTCAACCTAGCCAACCACTTGTTATTTTCGCTGCGCATGTTTCTTGCATCCCATATATAAACAATGCCCTTTCTATCCGAACTCACTAAAAATCGGTCGTCGGCGCTCCATTGTAGCCCATAGATGTCGGACTTGTGTGCGGACACCTTATGAATCGCCTTTGCCGTCCGACTGTCATATAACAAGAGCTCCCCATCGTTTCTGCCAACGATGAAGTCCGACCCCTTCCAGCTAATAGTCGTCAAACCCATCCAGTCGGCATTCGGCCACTGCCGCACGCGCTGCCGTGTCTCCGAATCCCAAACCTGCACCAATCCTGTCGTCGTAGCGATGCACACCAGATTTGGCCGGTCCGCTTTCGCAAATTCAAGGGCGCGAATGCGACCCATGGCCGGTCGCTGGAAAGTGCAAAGATGAGCAATTTGTCGCGTATCGAGGTTTTGATAGTACACGTCGTGCCCGCAAGCCACAGCAATGACATTCCTTCGCGACCATGTGAGCGGGTAAGCCCACGGGTCCTGTGGAACACCGGGGCCGTCAAGTGCGAGGATGAACTGACGACGTTTCCCAAGGTTGGCGAGGGCGGACGTCGAATGGATGGTTTTCGGCCTGTAGAATAGCTGCGACGCGCTGCGACGTAGAGCATTCATCATTTGGCCGTCGGAGGCGGGGCTGGTGGAATCTGTAAAGTTGAGAAAGCGATCCTCGGCTAGACCAAAGATATTTGCAATCCTCTGTGTGCGTGGAGTGGTGCCCAAAGGGAAGAGGACTTCGGGGCGAACAGAGATGAACCGGTCAGCCTATGGGAGTGTAAGCTTCGTCAGAAGCATAAGTTAAAATACAGTCGTACCCTGGGCTCCGAGTTGTTATTGACATACTCTGGTCTGTGAGCATGGTCCGGAGTTATGTCTATGGTGCCGATCGTAGATATGCGCTGCCGCTTTGTCGAGAATTCATTAGAGATCGCGACTTGAGAGCGACGCTTTCTAACAGGTGTCTTGCACTCCGTGGAAGGGCCTGCCTGGTGAGCTGTGCTGCTGGTAGTTGCTCAGACAGACATGCGATAGCGAGTCTGATGTAGACTCACTCTGACATAGCGTAAAGTAAGTAGTATGAAAATCAGGGTAAGCCGCAGGAGACTTCAGCTTCACGAATCAACGCGAGAGATCGGCACGTGACCTTTGTTGTGTCCTGTTTTCCCAATTTTGTTTTCAGTACATACGAACCACGACGACCGGTACCCGGTAAGGCTTTCGGAGGAATAGGAGCCTCTCATGGAAACCGGGGCTCTTCGCAGGATTCCGGTGAGGTATGTATGTAGTCGTATGTACTCTCGAACAGTAATAATACAACGAATTCTTCAATACCATTGAATAGATCATAGCAACGCTACTTAACCCAGAACGACTGTCTTCTGTATAGGTCGCTACGGAGACTAGCAACGCTATAGAGATATCGATCTACAAACAAGCATCCAGTGCAAGTCAAGTGGGACAAAAAATAACGAAAACAGAATCTCACGTCGTAACTCGAGACAATTGGGGATACAAACTAGTACTTCAACAAGATCTGTAAGGACACAAGACCACAAACGAACGCACAGGCAGCTAACAAGAATGAAGAATGAATTGAGCACAGCAATTACCGAATTCCACACGGACCCTCTATCACGCTACGTTGCCTTCTAAGCTCCTTCTTCTTCCCCCAAACGTCCCAAATCTTCAATTGTTTATCCTCTGGGACCGCGAAGATAACCTTCAGTCCGTTCGGGCTTAAGACGCTGCCCGCTATCGCAGACATCGCTGGGTATTCGGTCTTGACACGAGTAAGAGTCGGATAAGAGTGGACGGCAACACAATTAGTCATTGTTGGTTGTTGGGAAGAGTTCGGCACTGGAGCCGGACCCTCCACGATCCTTGAGACGCTATGCGTGCTCAGAAGCTCCTTGCACTGACTCGACCAGTGGAGAGACGTGATCTGAGCATCGAGCTCCAATGCATCCGGATTAGGATTTTGAGAAGTCGACCCATTGATGTTCCAAAGTCTAATGGTTCCAGTTCCATTGGGCGCAGCATCACCCGATGCCAACATCTTTAATGACCATGGGCACCAAGCGACAGCCTGAAAGCGAGCGGGAGGTCATATTTTGTGCGACTCTCCTGGGATTACAGCTACTTACCTTGACAGCGCCCACATGCTGCATCTTCCGACGCCTCTGGATCAGGTCCCCGACGTCGAGTGGCGCATTCTGACGCGAATCCCAACAATATACCACGCCGCTATTGTCAGCGCTCCCCAGGATTTTCCCGTCATGATTCCAAGCAAGGGCTGTGATCATAGATTGATGTCGCAGGACCTTCTTATTCTGCTCCTTCATTTTGGCGGTCTCCTTGATTCTGGTGTCAAAATGTCTGATTGATCCCTTCTCGCCTCCCACAGACAAGACGAGTCCATTCCATTTCAACGCCGTGACTGGCTTGGTCCACCAACTCATAGTCATCTTTTGCGCGGCGAGGTCCCAGACCTGCACCAAACCTTTAGATGTCGAGAGAGCCACATTGTGAGGATATTCTTCTCCCCCACAGTCGAGAAGGCGTAAAGAGCCGTGGTGGTCCTTGACCTTGGCAAGACCGACAACATCCTCATTCGTCGTGAGATTTTTTAGATTGATTCGGTTTCCGCGACCAAATACGAGGATGTTCCTGTGGGACCAACTGACGGGCCAGGTGGCCCCAAGCGTTGGGTCCGTGATGCCGGAAAAGTCAATGATGACCTTGCCATTCTTCAAACACTTGTGTGCAGAAGGTTCTGGAAACGACGTCGGTGGTACTGACGGTGAGCGAAAGGAACTGGCGGGCGTTGTGTAAGCAACCGCGCTGACGGCACTAAGGGGTGATTGGGAGAAGGGCGTTCCAGCTCGAGAGACATCCACCATTGACGACGTGCGGCTAATGGATCGCCGCGATGAACGACGCAGAAGAGTCCTGCCTGGAACAATTTCCAGAGCCCTCTCTGGACGTTCGCGCTAATTCGGTGGTGAGCGAGAGAAATACTTGAACTCAACGATGAACAAATCAGATTAACAAACCGGAGTGCTTGGGGGTATAGGAACTTGGCTGTTCAACAAACTCCTCCAATCTGTAAACGAGAATTCCTGCTGTCGGGGACGTTTTCTCTCGTTTTCATCACTCTCCGTCGTTACCGATAGTGTTCTTTTCCTGACGTTCTCTGATACAAGCGTAATCAAACTTGTCGAAGCACCAGCCGAGCCGTTGCTGCTGCTGCAAGCTAATTAGCGGTGGAATCTTCTGGTATTTATTGAGTAGGTTACCTTGACTCGTTGAGCATTGGATGATATACTTGTGAAGATAGGTCGGAGACGAAGGAGTGATGGGGAAGTTCAACGAACTTGTGGCAGACGCTCGAGACTGAAAAGGCAAAAACAGATATCAATTATGTCAGCTAATGAGCGCGTTATTTACGCGTCGCGATTTGAACACGATCACATGAAATCCACGTGCTTTCTCATCCTCCTCGAGCACAGATTTGACAATAATTTAATCAATCTGGCTGTGCATTCATAGCATCGACTCATGCATTCATGAGGTGCAACGACAGGCAACGACAGCTTATTGAGCTGCATTTAAATCCTGCCCGCATTGCCGTTGATAAGTAGTAGAGTTCCGCGGGAGCGTGCTTATTAACCCCCCAGATAATAATAATACATTCTAGATAACTTATTACTGTACTACCCAAACTTGTTATCTCCCACAGTCAGACCTTACAAACAAAGCAGAAGACAGTCGTTCTGCTTCTCTCTGTCCAATGGTGGAGCGAGTATTTTCATAGTTATCAGCTTAAGTAGCGCTTTCGTCGGCTACGTACACGCATATGACTCTAGGCAGATTTTCGCGCGTGAACCGACGAGTCTCATCGTCGTCCTAACAACCTTGCAAGGAAGCCAAATCATGTGCCGACTCGGCGCACCGTCGGTATCGTGGGCAACATCACTGGCAGAGCCCACATGAGCCCATTTGTTCGAACTTGAAACGCTCAACGCTCAATCTTTCACTCCGTATGTTGCCTTCACAGCTGTGCTCTCGACACCCGGATCATCGCACGACTGATGATTTCAAATTTGTTCCAGCTTTTATTTTGTCGTTCTTATGCTCCTGGAGGGCCGGCTTGCGACCTATTGACTAGGCGCAACTTCCCTCTTTCCCAAGTCATCTCTCTGGTCGGGATACAAGGAAATTTGCAGCTGGATACACCCTGATCGAGCTCGGAGCTAGTGTTGCTTTGCCTGCAGGTTCGGGATGGGGGTGCTAAAGCGTATTGAGTCCGGAACATCTGCCTCCGGCACAACTCCAGGGTCGTCGACTATCCAGCAGACAAGTGCGTGTTTATCTTTTGTTCTGTGAACTCTGTGCTCACGCCTCATCCAAAGCGAGCACGTCGTGAGTTCCCAGCAATGCATTTGCATACTTCTCTTGACATCCGTTCTCCTGCCAATATGAATCGAATCTTGCAGGATTATTTCAACTTTCAGGTACGGGCACGATTTCCACCATGCAATCTCTCATGGTCGTTTATTGCATTTGCAGTGCAAGTAGTGATTCGATTACTTCGACCACAACGTCCTTTTTGTCAGTCACTGCATGCAGTTATCCCCGCAGCTGTTATCTGACTTTGCGCACTCAGCTCGTCGGAGACTGCGAGTTCATCTTCATTCATCACGTCTACAACATTTTCCTCTCCCAATGGTGATGGGAAAATCTCAGAAGGCTCCACTTCAAATGTGGGATCACAGTCTTTTTCGACCACTTCATTGTCGACCTCTACCACTTCAACAACTTCTGCAACACCTCCACCCCCAGTCTTCACTATTACCACGCAAACATTCAAAACTGACGGCCAATCGTCCGATGATTTTATCTCAAGATCTTCCCCGACTGTTACGGAGTTCCCGTCTACGACTACCTTGAGCGACCTATTTTCGGACGTCACAACCAGTACCAGAACATCTGCCAAAGAGACGCGTACAGAACCTAGCTTTCTCCAAAGCTCACAAACTACGGATGGACCCAGGTCAGTGCTGCGGATCAGGCTTTACTCCTTTATTCAATCCCTGACGACCACACAGTTCCACCGCCGCGGCTTTACCAGATGCAGTATTCGGTACATTGTCGTCGAGTGCCTTGGTGACGAGCACGTCCTCCAGCACTTTCAATGGTCTTTCAGAACACGTCTCTGGTTCCGCGGCAAACCTTGGCACCTCTACCATCTCCGTCTCATCGGTAACGATCCGTGGGACTGCCATTTCTCCACCCAACAGCGATTCCAGGCATGCATCCACTACCTCTTTCATTAAGAAAGCTACCTGACGTCTGCTATCTCCTCTCAGTTCTAAAAGCAAGAACGTCGCCATGATCGCAGGCATAGTGGGAACCCTCGGCGGCCTCATGCTCATCCTCGTGGTTTGCGTCGTCTTTACGCGATATCGCTCGCGCAGGCAGACTACGCATTGGCGGGAACGTCTTCTCCGCGGCAGAGCTTTTGCAAGATGGCGCGACTCTAGCGATCCCGACATTCCTCCTGCGTTTACAGGTACGCACCGCGGACATTCACCCTCCATGGGGTTTTTCTTGCCAATTCAAAATCCCCCCGCAAGAGAGATGGGGTCTGTCTCGTTACCTCCTGTGTCACTTCCTCCTTCTATCGAAGCTATACTACCCTCGTCGTCAATTGAATCCAATCGCGCACAGCTAAACGAAGGCCCAAACTTGCAAAGTCCACCCGCTTCAGCTGGGACGGCGTCCCCCATCATAGCAGATATGTCAAGGGTGCGATCTAGGCCGACGCTCCATACAGATATCAACGACCCAGCTTCCATCTCGCCCATCTCGCAGCCGCCAGCATCGCTACAATCAGACCCCAAACCGACGTCACCCGTTGACAATATAGATCCATTCTTGGACAACTCGTGGGGCTCGTTTGACGAGGGCGGTTTTGCTATCGACCCTGGTCCGAGCTCGGCATGAACGCAGATGTTTTCCCCAGTCCAGGAGCGAACCCTCAACGCGGTGCTATACCCCGAATTGTTGTCATCCCCGATCCGGATGACATCGGGAGACACAGTCCTGTGTATGTCGGAAGGGCAATGTGATATTATCTTACCGTCTGGACAATTCCATCTGTGATGAATGTGAGTGCGCATTTCGTTATTCACCTTTCTTATTGCAACTCATCATTGCCCGCATTAGTACGATACTGCCCCTCCGTTTGCTTTGTTTGCGTTGAGTTCGCTTCTCCTTTGTTCGATGCATTCATTAGTGTTGCAACAGGCTTGCGCACCGCCGTCTCTGTAGCTCGCTTCATCTCCTCTCACTGTCGATACGCGGAATTTTTTGTATTACTAAGGCTTCAAGTGCATTCGCTCGTGCTCTATCAGCGTTCTTGTCCTAACAACACGTCTGTGATGTTTCATTACATACGCTTTGAGTCACCGAAGCGTGTACTGCTGTATACCCAACGCTCCTTGGAACAATCCACCCTCGATTTCCAATGTGAAAGTCATTTCGTACACGACCACATAAATCATAAATGACGGCGGACCATAGTACAGGTAGGATCTATAACAAAGAAAGAGTCCTGTGAAAAATAATATCCTGTAACACTTCGTTTAATGATAACTGTAGCCTGCTACTTCGTCCCCTTCAAACGTAGTCTCTCCAACTAACGTCTCCTCAATAAGCTTTGGTCCCGTGAAGGACGCCACCACCCCGACGACGTGTTTCGGCCTTCTGTTTTTCTCTTTCCTGTTCTTCCGCCTGTAGCCTCACCGTTTCCTCCCACAGTTGGTAAGCGATTTCTGTGATCAACGCCTCGGTCTTCGGCAACCGTTGCAGGGCTTCATGGATGCTGAAAAGCTTCCCTACGTAGAATTTCTCGTCTGGCATGCCAGTGTTCTCTTCACGAACCTAGGTTCGAAGCGCCCACGCATCAGCCACGACACCGCAGTGCTCGTTAAGGGTGAACACACCGCATCTGGGGCAATTTGTCCGACGTAGTAAAATGCCAAATACTCTCCACCCCTGTCGACAACGCCATTCGACATTCGGGAGGGTCCGAACCGCTGAGTAGTGATATAAACCGGCTCCGTATTCAAGTCCATCGCGTTCTGTGACGGAGGAGCGTCCGCCCTGATTGCCAATGGCGCACGGGTATGCGTGATCAATGGGAGAAATTCCGCTCTATAGCCAGACTTTGTTTGGTTCAAAAAGTCCTCGCATCAGCTCAAGTGACTTTTCTGATGTGATCTACAGTATTACCTCTTCATACGCCTCGCGTAAAGCACATTGCTCTAAGCTCTCACCTCGATCTTTCCGTCCGCGAGGCAGGAACCATGCCCCAGTCTGAGAGTCATTGACGACTACAACCCTGCCAGAAGATGGCTGGATTATGACCATGGAAGCGGCAAGCTGAAAATTGCTCGAAAACCAGTGACTATTTGGTATAGCTGGCGAAGAAAACTTCGAAAGTACTGCAGGCGGGGACACTTGTTGACGACGAGGCCACATAGCAGGCAAGATACAGCGCATATGGCCGAGCCAAAACCTATATCTCCGCATGTCCACAACAATGTCAATGGATTATGGATAAAATTTTATATCTGACCTTGATAATTAAATCATGCACCTGATTCTAGCGACTTGACGATGATAAGAACTGAAGCTGGAAGTACTGACAGTATGTTCACGCAAAACCGCTCACTGCCGCTCAGTGGAGCTATCATGACGCAGCCATCGAGCTTTACGTGAGCACATCTTGTAGTTGCACAGGTTCTGTGAGGCTCTGTGTCCCTGTTCTTCGTGTATGTATACCACACCAGATGGGATTCACATGAGGCACACGGCCTCGCACGTTCGGAGAACGTAGAATGTATTTTTGTAATAATTAGGAACGTTCACCGAACGGTTATGAAGACCGAGTCAGATAAGCATTCAGTCGTAGCTCATCATTCAACAACTGAGATGCTGCTGCAGGCCACAGGGCAATCCAGGGACCATAGATACAACTTCTGAGTAACTAGGATCAGAAAGTCGATGTCAGAACTCGCGCCGCCCGTCTTCGATCCTGAATCAAGGGCACTAGAAATATCTAGTCGACAGGAACGTACGATATGGGTAAGACGTACAAGACCCACAGGCGTCCGTTGCCGCTGTAAAGATAAGTAGAGTGCGCGTAAGATAGAGCTTAGAGTGAGACGAACAAGATCTATACAGTTTATAGCCGCACACGCATATACCTTTAGCAGCGAGGGAAGGGGGTGACGAAAGGTGCGATGACGTAGACGTACCATGCAAAAAAGAATCCGAAAAAAAATCAGATAGATCCAGTACAAGCAAGGAACACGACTTCGCTGCAAGCCGAAGCTCAACTCGACCCGAAGCAGGCAACCAGACCATAGCAAAACAAAATAAAAACGAGGTATAGATCGAAAGAGATCGAAGCATCATGATCATCGCCGCCTGCCCATGAAAAAACACCCTTCATATCCGGCTACAGCAGCTGGACTGAGCGTATCGCGCCAGCGTCCAGCAAGATTCCCATAGTGGTCCCCAACAAGATATCCACGGTAAAGCCACTTGCCCCGGTCTCCGTCCACCTATGAGGACGCGTCATAAGTTATCATTGGCCAATTGACGGTGAAGACGATAAAGGATGCATACGTATTCTTTCGACAGACTGACAAAGCCATCACTCGGCCGGATGCGACCTATGAGATTGAACTGACCCCATGCAGAATGACCCTAATATACGAGCCCGTCAATTTACGTCACAAGAACAAGATACCGAAACCTTACCTCCCCGGTGATGAGAACGTCTCTCACACGTGCCGCATACTCATCATCGACAGGTGTATCTATCCGTGCTCTATCATAAATCAGATTCACGTCGCGCCCAGGTTCCTGTATGGTAATGCTTTCCAGGCCCTGCCGAATTTTGACCCCTGAGGGCAGGTACGCTCGTAAAGGATCACCAGAAGACAGGGGCCTATATTGGTCTCCATTTGACACCCGCGCTTCGTCTTCGGGGAGCATGAGTGCGAGTAGATGGTATTCCCGCAGCCTCCATGCCTGTGTATGCCAGGCGACTACGCTCTTGTGCAGCGTAGGTGGAGGTGCTCCAGATAGTAAGGCCGCGTACGCCGTAAATTCAGTGTACTGTTGGAATAGTCAAGTCAACGAAATCAAAAATGGCTGGAAAGAGATGCAAAGAACGCTTGCCGTAAACAGGCCTTCCCAAATACCTTCCATACTTCCCAATCTGAATGCTTTAGAGGGAAGATCCTCACCAACGGTTTTACTTCCCGAGAGGCTTAGGCAGCGCTTCCATTCACTATGCCACTCTTCGCTCATAGGCACGCGAAGCGACACAGATGACGGTGGTAGGGGAATAGTGGGCTGAAAGGCACCGAGGGAGAAGGACGGCCTCTGTGCTAGGCTGAGATAGGACAGAATCGCTGGAGTAGCAAGTGGTGGCGGCGAGAGTGGCGGATACTCAGCGAACGCCGTGAGAGCGTGCTTCAAAGAAAGTTCGGGAAGATAGTCGACCCAAGCTGGCTGACACACCGGATACTGCCAGGCGGAACATGCATGCATCAGTGACATTGTTACGGCGAACACACCCGGAAAGTTCCAGAAGAATATCCATACAACCCCTTCGCCGATCTAATGAGAACGTGCGCCAGGACAATCTCTATGAACCGCGCAGTTCCCCAAGCTGAAGCAGGGGAACAGCCGCATCTCTGCGTGAGATGATGAGGGCTCCCCATGACAGCTATTCATACGCTTCCCGGCATAGGAACCTGGGAAGAGATTTAAATGATGCCAAGATGAGTTGAAGGCTTCCGTGCCCCACATATTTGTTTCAGAACAAACAAGGAGCGGGCGGTTCTTGGGGTTTCTAGCTATGACCCCCAGATGGCTTGAATCCGAGCATGCCCAATGCTATGAAAAAGAAAGGGATTCGAAGACATGAGAGATACCATTGACATAGCTTGCCACAACGTATCTTATCCAATATTTGCAACGATACTGCTCATGTTTCCCATGTGGCCGTAGAAACATAATGATGAGAAAATTGTCGACGAAACTGTGACCAACCTTGTGTGCGCCCAATGCAATAATCTTGAGGATACTGGTTACGTTACGGAACGACGTCTGGTCAATGCCAAAATACTCGTCTGCCCGCATAAACCCTCATGCATGCGCACACAGACGGAAAGTATGACGTACCTGGGCGGAGTAAAAACCAAAATAGCCACATTGCGACAGCTGACAACTCCGTGTTTGGAGGCCAGGCATTATCCCTGATCGCAAATGTCGCACACGACGCGCCGTTGGGGTCAAACCAGTAATCTCTCAACCACGCATCGATGTGTGCGAATTCCCTCAACTGCCGTTCGTTCAGTCCATCGTTCTCTAGCATCATGACATAGGCCGTCCATAGCATCTCATGCATGCGGCGAGCTTCCTCGGGCTGGTGACCTGGGCGGACGAAACAGTCTATCTGCGTGCGTATGCGTCCGAGCAGTGCAAATCGCCGGCGAAGTTCTGCAGCCAGCTTCGGCGCCGTGGTAGACTCAACACCCAAACGGTGCACAACCGGTCGTACATCGAACTTGGCCGCAAAGATGCGAGCGTAGAGGTGTGGATTCGATACGATGGATAACCCCCCTGCGTGCCTGCGATTGACCAAGAGAAGGGGTGCAAGATCCGTCGGAGGCCCAATTATATCTGCAGTCGCTGCGAAGAAAGCAATATGTTCGAGAACCTCCTGAGGAACGTTGCCGAGGGATACGGTGGAGATAGACATGTTGTGGTCGAGTGCAGAAGGGAGGGACCGGATGGGGAAAGTGCCATAACAGGTCATTACACGCTGATTTGCAGGGAATTACAAACTCGGTCAATTCGAAGTTCGCCGCGTCCACTACCCACTACCTACCTCGTCGTCGGCTAGAGTCGAAGTACTTCATACATACAATGGTGCTACAAGTTAGCTACAAATAGAAGGTCGTGATTCTTTTGCGCGCTATAGCCGTTGATGCGTTGATACGCGGCCTGTGACTGGTATATCATTGTCCGACCGCTGGGCTTTGACGGGCACCAAGGAGAAGGAATTGAGAAATGCCCGGCATAAATATACATATAGAGGATTAATTAAAGACACCGATTTGAACATAAGTATTGAGTCGAATTATTATTATCTTTGTCCTGGTCCATATAATGATTACTTCTTGCTCAAGCACCAAATCCCCTGCCACTGTTCGTTATCTGTCTCCTGACTGGCATTCAAGTTTTGCATTCTTCCCACTAAGTTCTGAGAAGAGAGAACTGCAAGAGGACAATCAGCCAATGAAAGCGGTCAACAGGAGGAAGGCTGACCATAGCCGACGAACAACGCTGCGTTACGGTTGCAATCAGGTTCATCGGCGGACTGCCGCACGTGATCAAATAGTGCCCGACATCGTTGAAAAAGTCAGAGCGCGCTTACTGGTTGACGATGCAGGATGATCAGACCATCAGAAGTTCTCACCCTCCCAAAAAACTTGTACGCTCCCCACGCAGCTGCGTGCCGCGCTTCGCACTATCAGATTGCATGATGAGTATTCAACCGAAGAAAGCCACCAGAGAATTACTTACGGAACCTGTTAGTATAACATCGAAGGGGGTGGTGGAATTGATACCAGTTGATGTCGTATCAGGCCCGTAACTGGACTGAACATCAATGCGGGGCTCTTCATGTGAAAAATTCGAGAATGTCCTGTAGAATGCGTGGAGCGACGTTTCCTGTTCGTGTAATTCGACTCCATCCTTTAGGAGGAAATGTCAAAGGCCACCCAGCCAGCAGAAGCACGAATGATAGGCGGACATTACGAGTTGTCAGAAAAGCTTTAGGCGGGATCAGACGTTGTACAAACGTGTCTTCTTCACGATCCGATAGTCGGAAAGGATTTGACGCGTCATCGCAATAGTGCTCCCGCAGGGTGCAGTAGAACGGTCGAGGGACAAGACAGTGCAAGGATGAGGGACCCCAAGAACCACTTTGTAACGATGAATTGGTTTCGAGGTGTGGTCGCTGCAAAGAAGTGCATCAGGGAATGTGATTTACGTGCAATGTGTAGGATCGCACGCGCCAAGTAAGTCCCTTGCCATTTACCGGTGAGCGACCCCAGTTTGTACGGGCGCGGCGGCGCTTCTTCTTCGCCTGTGATCGCACTGGCAGAGATTGCTCTCGCCCAATCTGCATCGTGTGCCTTGCTCTTCTCCGAAGACGGCGGTGGAATTAATGAAGTGCGACATTGCGTGTTGTATTCCTCAATGTCCTCGCGAGTTACCCCACGTATCCCACGCAAGTCGGCCTCGACACGTGTACGGGGCAGATGATCCGGGATCTGAAACGGACGCTTCTCGAGTCTGACAAGGCAGGAGAGGATGGCGTGCAATGTGACCGAAGGTAGACGTATTCGATTTTGTTGCCCAAAATACGCGATGTCCATTGCCTTGCATCCGCGATTAGAACCGGCAACGAGGCTGCTGTTCGAAGGACGTGCGGCCAAAAGAGGGTACTAAAGGGGATACATCAATGAGCTGACGACTGGAGCATTACACAGACGCACTCGAAACCCCACCAATGCATACGGCATCAACAGCGTCATGATGTGCCTTCGACGCTCCTCGTCTTCACAGCTGATCATATCTACAGAGAAGCATTAGACGCATGTTCAATCATGACATTGCCCACTCACTTTGATCTGTTAACTGCCAGAGCAGAGCAACAGCGAGCGAGTTGGCCTCACTATCGCTCGGCCATCCGTGCTCCTCGATATCCTCATGAAGGTGCTGATACAGATAGTCGATGACGAATTCCGGCAACCCGGACCATCTAAGTTGCTCCGAGTTCTTGCCATCATCCTCGAGGAGCATGAGGTACGCGACAAGGAAGGCAGTAGAAAGTCCTGAATCGCGAGCATCATGGCGACGAAAGCACTTCATGGCTAAGCACCGTCTCTTGAGCTCTGTGGCGAGGTACTCAGGCAATGACGATGAGGGAGGCAGGCGACGCGCTAAGGCAAGGCCGTCAAACATCTGGTTGAAGAGGCGGACATAGAGACGAGGGTTCGTGGAGGGATTGAGTGAAGAATAGAAGGCGCGACAGGTGAGCATGAGAGAGTAGAGGGAGCTTGGAGGACCCGGGAAAGACTGTTCTGCGGCATAGAGGACAATCTCCTCCATATGATCTTGAGTGAGGGAAAAGAGCATTATGCAGAGGAAAGAGAGGGGAGGAGCAGTGGGTGTATATGAGGATTCGCGTCATTCATTTGAGGAGGCATAACGTTGCACGGCGACCTTGAGTGAGCGCGGGTATGAGCTGAACATGACGTTGCACCATTCCCCGAGACGCCTTTTGATCGCGCCGGAGGCAGCGGAAAGAAAGCATACTTGCATACTTAAGGGGATGCATTTCGATTTGAGAAAGCGTGGCGGCGGAGGGACCAGGGTTAGCGCGAACTGTCAAGAGCCCAAATTAGAGCAGGTGGGGTTGAGACAAAGAGAAACAGAGTTGTAGATCACTAGTGGGGGTTTTCTCCGCAGAAGTGACGAGTCGGGAGGTGGACAGAGTGGGTGCGAATTTGGAGGAAAATTGTGGTCATGGTTGCGAAACGGAACAAAGATCGTACCAGTTTCGTGAGCGGACCCGGGATATAACCGACCATGAATTCAGGGGACAGCGAATCCACACCTGCCAGTGGAAGCGAAGATCTTGATTATTGAGTCGGCGTCTACATTCCGACCCGCCTTGGCCCACTCCAACAAAACACACATCGCCGCAAGACCCTCACTGGTAGCCGTTATTCTGGCGGGCCATACCGGTCTCCCCAGCCCCGACAGCTCAGCGCTCGGCGCTCATCCTTACTTACGTGCACCCAGTCTTCTGAGAACCAATCCATATATACAGTGGGCCGTTGATGACCCTTTTTTCAAAAGAGTGCTCAACGAATTCTGCCCACGCCAGGCGCTGTTATCACCATGTTGAAGCCGCGTACACATGACGCTATCGTGCAGCAGTCTCTTGTCCCGAGCCGCCGCGCAATTGTAAAACAAGACGGTCAATGCACTGGTAAGTAATACTAACTGATCGGTCATGACGCTCCGCTGGACGGCGATTCGATGCTAATGTTGGCAACTTGAGTGATCATGAACCTAGGATCACAAAGTTCTTGCCAAAGCTTGAGATAGGCCGCCCATTGCTTCCGACCACGAGAACTATACAAAGCCTGATTGACAGCCATTGAAAAGTCAAGGTTCAGGCCCAAAATAAAAATAATTTTGACCGAGGAGACACTGAGATACTTAGCAATCTCGACTTCCAGCACCATATCCCGTTACAGCTGCACGTCGGATCGAGCGAAAAAAAATTGTGATGACATCCTTTTCCCCTTTGGCAGGGTCTGGTCGTAGGAACTTGCATGAGGTCAAATTGCATGTCTGGCGGCAACGATAATGAAAATCACGTCACGGTGACGCTTGCGCATGGAGCTCACCGTAGAGCGGCGAATAAAAATATGGTTTAGCAGTCCACATTACGCCCGCAACACTCAACGACGGGTTGGACAGGTGTTTGACATGTCGCTAAATGGAGTGGGAGGTGACGGAGACCTAACGGAAATGAGAAGTTGCTCTCTTCTGGTAAGTACGCCGTTTCGCTGGACAGTCCCGGGCATGTATGGTGTCGGACCGAAGAATCTGCGGTTGATGAGTCGAATGCATTCCTTGTCGTTGATCGTGACAAATTCGAACGAGACTGCTTGGACAATGTTGGTAAATGCACTGTATCCTGCCCAGTTTAATCAGAGCAAGGAGGATGTGCCACAAATGACTTGACACCTAGACTATTGCGGATGTCCGAATCTCTCAATGACATGCCATAAACTTCATCCAAAGTAAAGCGTATAAGTGGCGTACTAGTACAGCCGCACTGGGAAGTTGTGAACATAATCAGTCACGGATCATTGAACAGTTGACCAGTGACGGAAACTCGGGTCCGCTCACCAATTAAGAGCACTACTGAGCACTACTGACCCGTTGGCCGAGTGGAACAGTAATCTCGACTTTGTCCCTGTAGTTAGTAGGTACCCCTTGACACTAGTAGTAGCAGAAGACAATATAAATGTAAAATCTCGTACCATGATGTGACTTTGACTTTGCACTGAAAGTTAGATTCATTTGAGGAAGAAGGCAAGGGCCGTCAGGAAGCTCGAGTCGGAGTGCATGACGGTGGTTTGAGAGCCGACCCAATCTTGATCGACTGCCACGCATCAGTGAGACAATGACGCAGACTAGACCCAATTGTGTGACGGAGATGAGATATCACGGTCGGCATATGCTCCGCGGCTTTCCAGCGCCAAATTTATCGACCGGACCTAAGGCCTAAGGACTGACAGTGGAATGTTTAAGCTCCACCCTGAATCCCTAGTACATACCACAGGTCAACGGGGGATTTCGTTGAAAGAGATGGTGTTTGCGTTCCCTTCGTCCAGAAAGAACTACCGAGCTGTGGACACTTGAGCCTCGATGCTTGAAGCTTGAGCTTGAGCTTGAGGCACGAGGCACGAGAATACGACACCGCTGCTGATTCAATGTGCTTCATTCAAGAAAAAAATGTAGCACACACAATCACACACTGCATGTCATTCATTCATTTCACTAAACAGGAGACTCGTCATGTGCCTACGCGCCTGGTACGATCGATATCTCGTCAACTAGTGTTTCCTGTAACCACGAAAATCAACCGTGCACGTCCATATGCACTACCGAAAAAGTAGGATGTCAGGATAGGCTCAATGCAGACTATGTCTATATTGTAAGGGAGGATGACTTGTTGATAAGCAGTCTCTCACAGGACAGGAAGGATTGGGATCATTGGTGGGAGATGTCAGGCATGCGATATTCATGGCGATCTGGCCATCTCGAAGGCTCGATCTCCCGATATACGCCGCAGATTGTGACCATGGCCCTCAGATCTCCCGCTGCTGCACTGCGGAAAACGCACCTTGGAAGTTGTCGTGAAGAAGATTGTGTCATGCATACGACGTAAGAATCCGGTCCTTACGGGATTCAAAGTGATTCGCTAGATAGAAGGTTTCGGCTTGGGGATGCTGTTGTACGCAATGTCTTCACGAGTGCAGTGTGCATTCGCTTTGTGTCGCATCACCTTCTATGGCAGAAGTGTTGTGACGACGCACTTATCGCTGTCGCCTGAACAAAAAACTCTTGACTGCCTCTCGTTTCTTAGGCCTGAAGCCAAGAGAAACAATGGCGAATGGAGGAGATGCGGTAACGGGTCTTTCTTAAACTACATGCAGGAAAAAGTCCGTCAGAAAAACATACTTCACCATCACCCGATATGGTGCTGCCAACCTTACCAAGGCAATCATTATGCACGGACCTAACGGCGTACTGCGGATGGGGAACATGGCCGCTGCAAAAAATCTGGCTAAAAAAAGGTTAGCTCTGTGCGACTGATGACGAAATGAAGAATGAGATGAACACAATGAATAGGGGGAAATACACCGTGCTCGTCCTGCAGAACACAGTATCGTCTGAACGCCGTCAGTGATTGTGGCGCGGACGGCACATACACTCATGTACTTTTTGGCTTATAGCGTCACTCCCCGCACACCACAAAGTTCCACGGACAATAGAGGATGCAGTCCCAAGCAATCACGTTGAACGCTTGGACAGAGTCGAGGTGGGGAAAGGGTGGGAAGAGCTGCTGCTTAGATCAATCGATCATGAACTGATCACGCAAATGCAGTGACGAAGCTGCAGGCTACGTCAATCAGGAAGGAGAGAAGTCGCTTGAAATTACGCAACGTGGCGACAACACACTGACGGGTGCAGAGTTCGCACTGCCACTGAAAAAAAAAAACTGCATCGGCATGCATTCGGAAGTATAAGAATTGGTGAGCAGCTGAGTACTATATGTCACTGAGAGCTGAATGGAGGTAGTGCTCACCCAACGGGCATTGTAGTACAGAAGGTGTCAAATATCAGAATAACTCTGCGGGAGGCAATATCGGAGATGAAAAACATACAATCACCACGAGAAAGAAGAAGGAAAGCGACGGCGTCAAATCGACTATAATGAACTGTAATGAAACCGTTGCGTTGCAGCAGGTGATGAGCACGGAACACGATGAATGAGATCTCTACTTAAATACAGGTGCGATGCTGTACTAGCTCTGCAGCGGGCGGCTGGAATGGGGATGCGTGAGCATGTTCTCCAGAAGGACGATCGGAGACAAGTGCCCACGACTTACTTTCGACGCGACTACTAGGCCAAGTGGTGCTAGTTAGATGGAGCTCTGGAACATATGTGCGGGAGAATTACAGCCTTCAGAGACGATCACGCCATGACAGAGGTCTTGACGGCGACATGAAACCACTGGGCACGCTGGCAGGCAGAGAATTCTGCGGCAAAGCCAACTCGTACACTCAGTAGTTTGAAAAATGGCGCCTAAGACTCAGAGTCCTAAATTGACAGCCCCGAGCGCAAGAGATGCGGACGATTTCTGAAACATTGGATAGAATGTGATGTCAAACTGGTGTTGACAGACCTGATCAAGGTTTGTAAGGATCACCAAGTCTGCTTGAGGATATTGTTTGTGATAGGAGAACCGAAGTCCGACGATTTGCAAATGCCACAACTTCGTCTCGACGGTACGGCGCTGTTGAAGTATACTTACTGTGCGCCGATCAGACGAGAGACTGCCAGCAGAAGCGACCGCCGTAATATATATGATAAGGCCTGCTAGCATACGGCAGTCCTGAATCAGCCTGAATCCCTCCTAAGGAACTCGACGTGATGGCCTGGCAGCATCAGAACCTAGAAATTTGCGAGTCAGACAGATAAATGTTGCGATATTATCCGTCACTATGTATATGTTCGAGCAGACAGGGAGAGGTAAAGCAAGGGTAAGCGTGGGGATGTACTTGAGTACATGTTGTCTGTCAAAGGTTGCAATCGCAATTCTCTGACAAATCCACACGATTGAATAGTCGCCGACTGAATTTTTCACGACCAGGAATTCTTGCATTGAACGAGAGCTGATGACAGACGAAATGGTTGTACCATGGGGAAGCGAGTATGTAGCACCATATTGAACGACATCCACGAGCCGCATTACTTAAGGATTGAGCAGAGGACCTTGAGACTCAGGACTCTAGTGCGAGAAGCCTGCCCTAAGTCATCACGTGCATTTTTTGCTTTTCTTGAATTTCGCCGCTCCTCCGAAGACTTTCTCGATAGCACGTCTCCAACTCTTTCCATCATGTCTTTCGACCTTGCCAAACTTGAAGCTCACCTTACTTCCAGGTCTTACATTGAGGGGTGAGCGCTCATGTTTTTTATTGTGTTTTCACTCTTCTGTGATGAGTATCCGCTATGGTCCGTGTTTCCAAGAGGCGACTAGACACCGCTGCTCAAACGTGCCGATAATGCAAATCCTTAGCTTTCTGATTCGTCTCTTGTACCAACGCGCGTTGATCTTTGGAAAAGTCTTCTGATGCCGAGAACATAGATACACCCCTTCACAGGCCGACGTTCACGTTTTCAAGGCCCTCTCTGGTGTCCCTGATGCAGCCAAGTCCCCTCATGCGTTCCGCTGGTACAACCACATCAAGTCATACTCTTCTGAATTTGATAGCCTTGCGGGCTCCAGCAACGCAGGCGAGGCATTCACCGTTGCAGCCGCACCCGCTGAAGAGGAAGAGGTCGACCTCTTCGGCTCGGATGAGGAGGATGACGCAGAGGCGGAGCGTGTCAAAGCACAGCGCGTTGCTGCTTACAATGCGAAGAAGGCTAACAAGCCCAAGACTATCGCCAAGGTCCGATTTTCTCCCATCATGCTCAAATGCCTTTGTAATATGCTTACTATTATGCGTTGTATACAGTCTGTTGTTACTCTCGAGGTCAAGCCTTGGGATGATGAGACCGACATGAAAGCACTGGAGGAGTCAGTCAGGTCCATCAAACAGGAAGGTCTTGTCTGGGGTGCCAGCAAACTTGTTGCTATCGGCTACGGTATCAAGAAGCTCCAGATCACTCTCGTCGTTGGTGCGTCCATTTATGTCTATGTCAATGGAGATATCCTTCCAGCCAGCCTCATCTTCACTTCGCAGAGGACGAACTGGTATCTCTCGACGAGCTCCAGGAGAAGATCGCGGAATTTGAGGACTACGTTCAGAGCAGTGATATCGCTGCCATGCAGAGTGAGTCATTGTTCCACTAGCTTCTTCTGAATTGATATTGATCTTCATCCGATTGTTCAGAATTGTGATTATATTTTCAGTCGTCCTATCTGGGTGTTCGTGTTTTGTACGTGCTAGGCAGTTTTCAAATCGATCATGTTGTACTTCAGATGACGTCTATGTGGATGACGGATACTGATAACGCATCTGGACGGAAGCTATTCTCTATCGCAGCTGATCACCTTTCTATATTGGAAGAACAAGGGCTCAGCGCTCAAGGACAAGGACAAGCAGGGTAACAACGCGTCTGACATGTGAAGTTAATTATGTAAATTTAAGTTGGTGTCCGATGTGGGTCTTTGTGGGTCCCAGTAAATCATGACTCGGACTACTTAAAGATTTTACCTCGCTCAGTCTCGAGAATCAGCCTTCCCGAAATATCTCGAAATATCCGCTCAGTGAGCCGCTGTAAGCAGTACGTACTCGAGTCTTGTTTTTTTTTTGTTGCCGTCAAGCCTCTCATCGACTTAGGCACACCTTACCATGTTCGGGCAGCAAAATACGCCTTGCCCTGTGGCTTTGATCGATTGAGGTGGGCTGCTCGGCGATATCCTATCGCTCGTAGCGCTTATAATTATGAGACCCTGCATATAGGAAACACGATGTTAAACCCCGTCCACTCACCATACGAAGGTGGCGTACAAACTTTGTCGAGAGATCAGTGTCGACGTGCCAAGTCAGGTCAGTTCACCGTTTCTTGCATCGTACTGACGCCTCTGTTCATCGCTCCCTCAGCCCACGTATTGGCAGTTACACCAGCTTACAGCGACCGGTGCATGCGATTTCAAACAAAGATTTAGTATGAGTACGTGTCTCGCCTTCAAACGCACCTCGCTTTCAAACGCACATACTCTCATCTTCTGCTAATGTGCATACATGTCTTAAGCATTGACCAAGAATCACCAACACGTAACGCTTGAACCTAATTCACTATACATCCTCACGCAACCTCTCTTGAATGGCGCCTTTCATTGGGCCTTCATGCTCACCGATGCCCAGAATGTTGCGACAATGCATCACTGGATGGAGCAGGAGCGAGGTCCTCACGCTGAGGCTTACCATATGCATAACATTGCTGGAGGGGTGAACAAGCTACGAAATGCACCGGTTCTGGGATACTTCAAGATCGACGGCTACGTCCCCATCGATCTTCCCCTTTTCACCCGCCTGTGTCAGAACACATTTCCCTCCGGATATACGACTGTATCACAGAACCGCGCGCATAGTCTCTCATGTCGAACATGGATAACGGCTGTTCTGACGACCTTAAAGAAGCAGGGGTATCTGAATCGAGAAGATATGCCTGAAGAAGTTGAGCGTCTTGTCAAGGCGAGGAGCGCGGAATTCGACGTGACATATACGAATGATTTCTTTTGGCAGAGGCCTTACTGGACTGTAGTCACGAGCGTTTGACGTCCCATACACTAATATCATTGTTACCAGCTGCACCGGCACTACGCGTTCCCTTAGCGTAAGTAGAGGGAGTTTATGGACGATGATCACACGCGGTGAGTAGTCAAAGTAATTAGATGAGGCCAGGTCTTGTGGGAGGCCTCGTGTCGTTGGACAACTTCGCGCTCTTCTTGCCCTCCTCCTCCTCGTGACTGGGTATCTCGACTCGGGCGCTTAGTTTGTTTTGGCTGAAGTTGCATCCTATTTACTGTGACTATGCCACCGGGCCGCAGCTTGCTCTCAGCTCGAGTCTGACTTATCACTGTCCTGGCTCCTTGCATCTTCCGAGGTTCTCCCTTGACCCACAGCTTTGAAGGGATCACGAGGGCAGAGTCATCTAGGGAGGTATGCTTGCTAGGAGCGCTCTTTCGGCATCACAAACTATAAAGCAAGTCATACAAACATGGAAGAAGGTTGTCGATATCACTATCATGTCCCGCGTGTATCTTTGGCGCGGCATTTACTTTCTAGCATTGACTTGTGGCGTATGCGCCATCGGTCAAGATACTTGCGTCTCATTTCTGTCTTCTACGTCTTCGTTCTCTGTGGTCAACAACGGCAAGGCTGCACCTGTCTTCATCTCTACCAATGAATGGCCTGGTGTCCAGCGCGCGGCAGATGACTTCAAATCCGACATTCAAAAGGTTACTGGTGTTACGCCTAAGCTCTCGAACTTCACTTCTTCCTCTGGGCTGGGTAGCTCAATGGAGCCTATTCTCATCGGGACCCTTGGAAAGTCTTCTCTGATTGACCAGGTCGTAAATAATTCGAAGCTCGACGTCTCTTCGATCGAAGGGCAATGGGAGGCTTTTATGACACGGGTGGTCGACAATCCTCTCCCTGGCATAGGAAAGGCCTATGTCATCATCGGTTCGGATAAACGGGGCACCATCTATGCACTGTACGACCACTCGGAACAATTTGGTGTGTCAAATATCATCTTACTCATTGGGATCTGAAGCTGAGTAGTTTCAAGGTGTCTCGCCGTGGTATTGGTAGGAATCTCGCACATATTGAAGTCGCTTCCCATCCAATTGGCTCACCGACATTCGTTCAGGTGGGCAGATGTACCGGTAACTCGCCATTCTGATATCTTCGTTTCTGCTTCGGGGTGCTCTCACGGTTCTCCCACGGTGAAATATCGTGGTATATTCCTCAATGACGAGCAGCCGGCTCTACAATTCTGGGCCATGGAAAAGTTTACGAACGGTACTGGCGCAGCTTTGACTGGCTCTCCATTCAATCATCTTTTCTACACGAAGTTGTGCGTTGTGCTGGGTGCCTTCATCCTCATCCTACTAATGAAGTGTCGGAAGGTTTGAGTTGCTTCTGCGTCTTAAGGCGAATTATCTTTGGCCGGGTAAGTAAAGTTGAAGTTATGTTGCGACAAAATGCTCCCAAATTTACCTTGTCTGTTCAGCTATGTGGAGCAGGTAAGTCTGACTGCTTTCAATGTCAGACTCAATGTCATGGTATTGACTTGCCTTAATAGCGCATTCGCTGTCGATGATCCGCAAAATCAGCCCCTCGCAGATTCGTTCGGCATAGTCATGGGGACTAGGTGAGAAGTATTCATACTGCAAGTATCATCGGAAACGTTGATGCTTTCCTTTTGCCCACAAGTCACCAAGAGCCTCTCATGCGGAGCACTCCAGTTGAATGGGATCTATTCGGTTCTGGACCCTGGGACTACACCACGAATTCGCAAAATATATACAACTACTGGCAAGTTGGTGTGCAGCGCGCCAAACCATATGAGTCAATATACACCATGGGAATGAGAGGAGCCGGGGATGGTATGGTCGCAGTCCTAAATCGTCCTGTTTGATATGCCCTCATGAACGTCGCAATACGATATAGTGCCGCTATCTGAAACTGAAAACATCGGCTTGCTAGAGGAGATCGTTTCAGATCAAAGGACGCTTCTCACAGATGTCTTCAACGGAACGAATATCACAACAATTCCGCAGATGTGGTGTCTATGTATGTTCCTATCACTTTATCGGCATGAATTGCACTGATTTCGATTTCAGACAAGGAGGTTGAGGGATATTATGACGATGGTATGCGAGTGGATGATGACATTACACTACTGTGGACGGACGACAAGTAAGTTGATCTCCTGTCATTGTTATTCTGATGGTATCTGATTCTCGCTCCAGCTGGGGAAACATTCGTCGATATCCAATCGCTTCTGAGCGCAACCGCACCGGTGGTGCAGGTGTCTATTATCATGTGAGTTCTCCTGCAAATAATACCGCAAGATCTGACACTTACATCGATCGACAGTTTGATTACGTGCGTAGATGGCAGGTATTGAATTGATATCGTGCTGATGAACATCAGGTTGGAGATCCTCGAGACTATAAGTGGATCACTGTTTGTTTCGCGTCCTTCTCTGCATCTGGATCATAGCTGACACTGTTCTTGCAGTCAACGCAGATATCGAAGGTATGATTAACACCGGCTGTCTTCAATGAACAATGCTTACGACAGGACCAAGGTATTTGAACAAATGTCATTGGCAGTCGATCGTAAGGCAACGGAGATATGGATCGTCAATGTTGGCGACCTCAAACCATACGAGATGTCTATCGAGTTTTTCGTCACATACGGTTGGAATGCGACGCGATGGTCCTTGACAAACATGGACAGTTTTGTGTCGAGCTGGGCAGTGCGCGAATTCGACTTATCCGCTCAGGACGCAAATACGGTGGCAAGCATTGTTGCGAACTTGACAATGTATCTCTCCAGGCGCAAGCCGGAATTGCTGAGCTCCACCACGTTTGACCTGGTCAATTACAGAGAGTGAGTTTAGAAGCACGTATATCATCACACCGTTGCTTGATCACGTACTTGGATCAGAGCAGACAATGTACTCGCTGCTTGGGACTCCCTCAATCACTCGGCCTCTCGAATTTACAACAACCTCTCGTCTGATATGCAACCCGCATTTTTCGAGCTGGTCTTCCATCCCGTTCAGGCAGGATACACCCTCACCAAGCTCTGGATCTCGGCTGGCGTCAACAACTTGCGCACTTCTCAAGCTCGGGTCAGCGCTAACAACTATGCTGAGCAAGTGGAGCAATTGTTCGAGATGGATTATGATCTTGAACACGAGTATCAGACCATCTTAAACGGTATCGTGATCCTTCTTTCTTCATGCATCGATCGTCGTTGAATTAAAATTCTACCACAGGCAAATGGGATCTGTATGCTTTCCTCTGCCTTCTCTGAGAACCGTCACTGAAATCAGCTCAGCATGATGGATCAGCCGCACGTTATGTATTATTATTGGCAACAGCCAACTCAAAACACGTACGCTTTGTTCTGATCAGGTTGTAGCTGATGATCTTAGCCATTTTACTCTCAGGATGCCCCCGGTATCGAGGGTACAATCCCGAAAGCCCAATATTGCAGGGGTCATGAGAATAACACCTGAAGGGACGATGGGGACATGGTATGTTCATTAGTAGTGGAAGGTCGCCTTCATAAATAGTCTCACATGGTCCGCAGGCCGGGGGACAACCAGTATCAGTGCTCTCAAGGTTACAACTGTCCTAATCCTTCGCTATCGCTGGATGCCTACACGCCTTTCAACAGCCGCTTCGTCGACGTCAGTGCTGGTGGTTCTATTCCATTCACGTTCACTGCGACCAGCAATGTATCTTGGCTATCCATAACTCCTGCTGAGGGCTCGCTCTCAAATTCTAATCCCGAACAGCGAGTGGAGTTGACTGTGGACTGGAGCAAAGTAAATGGCGCTGCTTCTGCGCAGATTCTTTTCAATGCTGCCGCCACTGCTCAGCAGGCATTGATCGTTCCTTTGACATTCACCGCGAATCATACCACCGTGCCCAGTGGATTTAAAGGTAGATACAATGCCATGAGCTCGATGGTGCTACCACTGTCTTATATTCTTGCTTAGGCTTTGTGGAGGGAGATGGTGGGATTGCGATTGAGGCCGCTCATGCCACCCGCAATACCACCGTCGGCGATGTAACTTGGAGGGAAATTCCAAACTACGGAAGGACTCTTTCTGGTGTCACGCCCTGGCCGCGACTGGGAAACAACGAAGCCAACTATACTGCTGGTAGTGGCCCCAACTTGTTAGTCAATACCTCTTTCTATGTTTGTCATTTCTCTCTCATTTTCTCGCCTCCATCGAGACAGGGAGTACGATTTCTACAACTTTAACACCATCAGCGAGACAGGCAACGTCACAGTCACCGTGTACGTCTCGCCATCGTTGAATGCAAACGGACAAGACAGACCGTTGGCTCTCGGTGTCCAAATCGACTCAGAGTCTCCTCAGACGACATACTTCATCCCGCCTTCAACACCGGGGTCAGAGCCCGCCGCGTGGGACGGTCTAGGTGGTTTCGTCGCGAATAGTATTGTACCGATAGTGGGGAATTTCACAGCTACTCCTGGGTCGCACACGCTCAAGGTTAGTTTGCCTTTTTGCACCGTTTTCCAGTCATACTAATCAATGTTACATAGTTATGGATGATCGAGCCAGCTGTGGTTATTCAAAAGATAGTGATTGGTGAGCGTCAATTAGCTTGCATCTGAAGGTTGAACTGACTAATGACCATGTCCAGATACCGGCGGAGTCAGAGAAAGCTACCTTGGGCCTCCAGAGAGTGTCATCATTCAGTAATTCAACCGTTATCGTTCTGCTATCCGTTGAAATCAGACGTGCCAACGACGCGCATACTCCGCGATGTTTTGATACCATGTTCATATGTTTTCTTCTCAAGTTCCGCTTTTGACGCATGGTATGGACCAATGATAAATCTTCTTACCTTGGTCATCTTAATCAACTCGTGACGACAGCGGAAACGGCGTATTTGTTGCTTTGTGACACCTGACACGCCCCATTCAACGTCATTCTCGTTATCTGCCTCGTGATAGTTGTCGTCAGATCGGTCTATATTCCATCAGGGAGGGCATCCCGACGCATCCTGCCGGCTGTCATCATTTTGAATGAAACCAATGTTACACTCAGAGCTTCTGCACAAGGATCGCTGTAATATGGTAAATTCGCACGGACATTCGCTCAGTCGAAAGGTCTCATAACCTCGTTCCCTCTCACGTCCGTTGCAGACTGACTAGGCTGTCCAGGCTTCCAATTCGGCACCTCGAAGGTAGAGCTATGGCACCACGGTTTTAGGCTGAGCTCTTTGTCGATGACTCGTCCGAAGTGCTCGGACCAGCCCTTGCGTGGGAAGGCCGATGTGGTCGTTTCAATGAGTTTAGGGTGAATCAAGTTTGCACGGCTACCGACAGAACAACTCAGGTGGGTTCTAGCTGCTGAACTGAAGTTGTGGAAAAGCCTACATGCCGACGTTATCCAGCAAAGTCGCGAGCTGGAGCATCTGACCGATCATAGTGATGTTACCGCTGAATCATATCGTAACGAGTAAGCGTGGAATTCATAGATGTGGATTTTGCCGGGATGGACGTACCCCTTGACAAAGATATCCTGGTGCCGCACGATCGCATCGCACACGCTATCCGCTTGGTCTTCAACGCCACCAACGGACAAGATGAGATCGCGCGCGACGATAGCACCTTTGAACTCAAAGGACATCTTGGTGCTGGCGAGGAAGCGCTCTGCAGTACCAATATCGTGGAGCAGGCAGGCAAGGTAATATGTTTCAGAGTCGTAGGACCATGTTGGGAAGTGAGTTTTCACAAGCGCTGTGCCTTGTTATGAAAAAAGGACATTGTTGAATTCAGGACATAGAGTGAAATTGAGGCACGTACCATAGAAGTATACTCGATGGCTATGGCTGTAGGTCTGTTCATCTAACTCTTTCTATTCCGCAGGGTTGTTTGTGTGACGCCTACGGCCTCTGAAATTCTGGTAAGAAAGCTCACCTGAACGAACGCCTTCACTTCCTGAACAACCTTTGAATCAGGCAAGGGGAAGTCGTCTGCTATAAACAAGACTTGTTTTGGATTTGGACCCGTTGCCGTGGGATGGTCTTTGAACAGCACCTCCGGGTCTCGAGGGACTGCAGAGAAGCCATAGAAAACCGTGTTATGGTTGGCGCTGGCCATGGTGAAGGCTAAGGGGCTCCGCTGTCGGAATATGTAATGTAATGACTTATAAAAAGTTCACGATTTCTTATATAGCATGCATGTCGTCGATGGAGTCATCCCATGATGGGCTTTCTAATTCCGTGCTCGGGCTCGGGGAGAAGAGGGGAGAAGATAGTCTTCGTGACATCCTATGATCCACGTTCCATAGTCAGCTCGGATGCTCAAACTTCAAGTTCGGGTCGCATAACGCCCGTACAGTAGTGAGCACCTGTAACTTCATGGCTACCCTCATGGAAGTACATAACCGTCTCATGGTAGTCAACTGAACTTGGCGCTTTGGTGAAAAAAATAATGGGTATTATTTAATAGTTCAACATAGGCACCATAGCCAAGTGGTTACGGCGACAGATTAGAATCTCAAGACGATCTGTTGGGCTTTGCCCGCGCAGGTTCGAATCCTGCTGGTGTCGTTTGAGACAGGTGTTTTGTGGTTCTGCATCAAACTCCTGCTCTGGCGTGCACAAAACGCGAGAGACCCAAGTATACCTTAGAATAGGCATCAATATGGTTGCAGTACATCAGAGACACAGTGCGATTTTGAAAAACACAGTCCTCAGTGTACACGCCAACATTTTGAGAGCAGGGTTGTCTCGCATTACTCGAGTGCAATAAGTTATAGTAAGCACCGCACTACCTTACCGACCCGTACTTCATCCCTAATCCCGAGTTCACCACTTGCGCCTCTCCAGAGCCTTTTTCTCTGCCTCCGCACGTTGCTCCCGGAACCACTTTTTGACAGAGTCAATCGACTCGTGGAACGTGATTGGCTTGTGAACCACATTTTTGGGCAGAACGGGGATGTTCAAGGCCCTGCGGACGCGCTGTTGCGCAGAATGAGGGTCTGTAAGAGCATGGCGCCGATCCCGGTTAGCACGTAAAGGTTCAAGCCCTGGAATTGATCCGACTGTCAGGAGAGGATACGGTGGACACAGTGATGGGAGCTCACCGATGCAAAGGAGCCCATCACAGGAATACTGATCACGGAGACCACCCTGAACAAGTTGATCATGTTGGCCACTGTCCCACGGTCACCGACCATATCGCGGGCACCGATCTAGAAAGTGTAAGGGGTTAGTACGTACATATCGCCAATTCACCACACGCGGGCACGCACCGACAACTGGACATTCATGAACACGGCTGAAGCAATGGGCAAGATGTAGTACGGATCTGCGAGCGTCAGGTCCGGCAAGAAGCTAACACCGCTGTACTTGAGCTGCTCCAGCGGCAACGTACACAGGCCCTTTACGCCGAAGAACATCCCCAGCGTCACAGGAAGCTGCACGAACGGCATGGCCAGCATCGGCAACATGCTCACGCCTGCCTGATCGTACACCTTCTTCTGCTTTAGCGCAACCATCTGCACCTTGAGAGTATCCTTGGACCCGTACGCGCGGTTCAGCTCGTCCTTGAGCGCCGACAGTCGCGGTTGGTGTGGCGCCAGGCGCGCCGTATTGCGCAGTTGTTGGACCGCCAGCGGGAAGAGGACCATACGCGAGAAAACAGTGCCCGCGATGATCGTCCAGAACCACGGCATCCCGGTGGACACGTTGACGAGCTCCAGCAACCATCGGGACAGTCCGGCGGGGCTCCAAGACGCGAGCCCAAGCGCGGCAAGATCACCGTATTGCAACGGCGCTAGACCGATGAGAGTGTCGGTGATCGAGGAAGAGAAGACAGTGGAGGAGACGTCCTCAGCGTTCGGGACGGGGACGTCGAGAACGCTTGAGGTCACATCGACTGGTGCAGCGGCTTCTGCTGGTGGTTCTGGTTGAAAATCTATCGGTTCTGGTGACGGTGGTGGTGATGGCGCGGGAGTAGGAGCGGAAGGTTTTGAAGAGAAGAGCCAGAGGTTGCGCTTGGATAGTGGGGGAAATGCAGGAGAGGGTCTAGCAAGGTATCGCATCCGCTACGTTTCAATCAGTAAATTGCCTAGTCCACTGGCGGTTGGCATACCTGCGAGCTGAATGTTGACAGTAGCCGTGCTTGAGGGTCGCATGGTGCAAATGAAGCGCTCCTGCAAAGTAACGGGTCATGAGAGATTAGATCTTTGACTGCACTAGTTTCCGTCCAACACAGATTCCGAAAAAAATCTCCGTTTATTGCGTGAAAAAAAAAAAAGCAACGGCGACGGCATCCAAGTCTTTCGAATCGAACGGCTTTCTTGCAAGCTTGAAGTATGACTTGTCGACGTACCTTGTGCCCAGAAGCCGGGGACCCTGCATCCTGCTCAAAAAAGCGGCACCGTTCATTGAAATTGTGTCCGCTGCACAAGAGCACTGGAAAGAAGACACCAATGAAGGTGTTGAGTTTTGGAGGAGAAGGGGGATGTGGGCCGTGGCTGCAGCATTTGGCAATAATTTCGCGTCTCTCCAGTCCGGCAACTGCCGGCGCAACACGTACCGTAGGTCCGTAAGTACATACTCGATTCATCGGACATCCTGTACGACTTCAACCGTATTGAAGGCTTTTGAGTAACTGCTCAAAGTCTGCATGATCCAGATATAGTGATTTTACAGTCATGCAAGGTCATCGATACAGGTCAGTTTTGTCTGCGAATGGCAAGGTAATATGTTTGATCAGGTCAAAAAGAGGTCATCGCGCACGCTCTTTCCTGGCTGAGGACGTGAACGAGCTCGTGGAGCTGCGCTCAAGACAACGGACCTTCAATGGCGCATACGCTCGGACCGCGTTGGGCAATCTGGGCTACTCTTTAACAGTTTTGAGGCTTTTTGACCGACGTTTCTATCGTGGTGAGTCTCCTTAATTCATGTCTCCTATACATGTATATCTGAATCTGTCCGCCATTCGTCACACATAAAGTAGGTATCCTGTATGCGGCGCTTGCCGCGATGCTCATCGTGTGCGCATTCTTACGGGCACGGCATTCGCAACACGACTTCGCCGATATCTATAAGGATGGCAATGCTGTTCATCGTCGGGCGGTGCCTACCAAAGGCCAAGAGGACAAGCAGAAATTTGGACGGCCGTTCGTTACGGCTGGGTGGGTCGTGGTGGCCGTGGTCGGCGTTGTGGGTGTGATGGAGATTGGGCTGTTGGTGCTCATTTTGAAGATACCATAGCACTTACGGATTACCGGAACACCAGATGCATACCGTGACGTCCACCGTCACTATTCGTGCGTTTCCCATTATTTCAATGCTTTGTGGTCAATATTTGATTAATGGACTCTTGTCGACATCGTAAGTATCAGTAGGAGACAAGCGTTCCCCGCCGACCCCCACAGTCATGTCCTTCTTCAGGCAAGGCGGCGGTTGAGCTAACCTATTGTGCTCTTTGCTTGGACCACCTGCGCTGTGCTCGATTCAGTTGGCTTTCTCCGAGTCAGAACACTGAAGATATCAGATTTCGACCCTGGCCTGGGGTGTCTTTTTCGATCCTTCCGGTCTCCTCTTGAGTATATCCCGCTACACGGTTCGTGCCTCAGGCGCATAGCTTCGCTTCCGCAGCGACTGCGGACCGTAACATATCTTAACAAAGGGGAGGTTATAAGAGGTAAATAGAGCAACGTGAAGACTGTCAGACTGCCATTCATTTTCCGTCGCCTTTTCAATCGAATTTCTGCTTTGCTCTACATATGAGTTACTCGGCATCGACTTGGGACTTGAGATATTCTGCCCATGGACCATAATCTCGATTTCTACCGCTCGGTTCATTCGACATTAAACTCAATTCTTGAATTCTCGGATGGCATTTTCGAAACGGTGCGTGCGCCTTGTAGGTGGAGACCATCATCACTAGTAGCGGGGAGGAATGACCGTGACAGGCATAGAGCGGCGACTCTGAGCGCGTCTGGGCGTTCAGAATCACACGGGCCAGACCAATGAGGAGCGGGCGTCTGCCACGCGTTGTTGTGACGACCTAGTGTGACACCTTCCTAGTGCCTCTTGACTGCATACTTTTTGCACGCCCCTGCAACGCCCCAGACACGCTGTCCACCTTCTTCCGACCTCGTCGTCGTACATAAACATAAATCAGTCGCTCGTTAAACATCACTCAGTCGCTTCCGACAATGAAATCTATCGCTATCGTCTCTCTTCTCACAACAGCCGCTCTGGCGCAATCATCGGTTGGTATTATCTATCTATTGTCTCGTCGCGACCAGCAGTTATTGATCTCATTATTTCATCAACAGCCGTCGGCGGCGGCGAGCGCGTCTGCGACCTCTAATCCTCTCATTCCGACTAGCATCAGCTCTGGATGTACCGACTTCCTCACTTCGCTTAACTCGAACTCATCCCTGGCGTCCTGCATTCAGCCGCTCGTTAGCGCAACCGCTGACTTTGGCCCAAGCTCCAACGCAACGGGCAACGCGTCTGCGTCGGCCATCTCTTCTGCGCTGAACAACGTCTGCGGCAGCTCGAGCTCATGCGACGACAGCGTCATCCGCGGCATGCTCGCCAACTTCTATTCGGCCTGCCCTGCCGAGCTGACGTCCAAATCCAACTCGGATGTCATCCGCACGTACGATGTCATCTACGCCCTCACTCCCTTGAAGGAGGCAGTCTGCTCCAAGGACGACAGCGGTCGGTACTGCGTTACCACGCTCTCTAGCATTGTTTCTTCGTCCTCCGTCCGCGTGTCCACTGGCAGCAGCAGTTCAAGCTACATCGAGTCGATCCGCGACAACCTCTACAACCCGGTCTCGAGCAGCAGTGTCGCCCGTCGGGCGGCCGAGGACCAGGTCGCACTCGTTCCTAACGTGACCACTTACCGCGAGTCGAACATCCTTTTCCTCTTCCTCGACAAGTCCCTCTCCTCCGACAAGCTCTGCACCACCTGCACGCGTAATGTTCTGACCGCTTATATGAACTTTGAGACGTCTGTGCCCTATGCCCCCGGCATCAACAACTCACTCCTCCTCGCCGGCCAGAGCGATCTCTACAGTGGTATTCAGTCCACCTGCGGTGCCTCGTTCCTCCAAGGCTCCGTGCAGGCCGCCGGTGGTAGCATTTCAGGTGGACTTCTCAGCGCTGCTCCGCGCTCCGTCGACGGCAAGATGGCGACGGTCACTGCCATGTTCGGAGCACTCCTCGTCGGCGCGGTCTCGCTCCTCTGAGGGGAATGCTTTTCAGAGAGAGGACACGTCGCGGAGTAATAGAGTGGTGTGATAACGACGGATTAACCGATGAATATGTTATAGCAGAAGTTAACGGATTGGATGCGAGCATATTTTCACCCACCTTCTATTTCCGCACGCCCTCGGGTGTTTTCACATTATTCCATCTTATCCGTCTTTAATCTCTTGGCTCTTTTTGCTATTTATCCCGTATACCCCTGGGGAATTGTATTGCAACTAGGGTCCTGGCATAGCGGTTGCTTCCCCCGCTCGAGTGTGTGCTGTATCTATGATGTCGCTGGCGATGTTTTGTCGGTGCATATACATGCTCAAATCAAGTTTGGCCCGTAGGTGTTTTGGCCGTTATCCTCGTCACCAGAGTAAAGAACGGGGACATGAGTCCATGCTCGAGGCCCTTCTGAAGTACATGTCTGAAGCTATCCGAATCTGATCTGAAGTCAAGAGTAGAAATCAATCACGTAATCAATTTATAGGGCGCGCGATGGTGATTGCGCGCAACCGTACTCCTTGCACCGGCGCCGTCACCAACATCGAGCTCTAAGGACATATTCAGTGCGCGGACGAGCCTTGCACCTGCACGCACAGTCGCACAAATGTCCATTAACCTCGGAACCATCGCGGCCGCTGCCACGCCGTCGCCCTCCTCGACCCCCGTGCCTGAGGAAGAAGAGTTCTACTCTTCATGGTCGCTCTTCCTCGTGTGCATGCTGCTGGTCTTGTCCCTGTGGACATCGTATTATCTGCAGATTAAGCGCATACGTGCCGTGCATGAGACGCTTGTCTCCATTGTGGCCGGGATGCTTGTTGGCTTCGTGGTTCGGCTTGCACCCGGGCATCTTATTAGGGAGATGTTGGTGAGTGCTCTCGTGTTTTGGTCTATTCGGAGAGGTGCATTTGCTAGTCATACCGGAGGTGCAATAGAGCGGATGGGCGGCTGAATTGTGTCTTGGTGGTCATGGCAGGTTTCATCTTGGATGTTTGGCGTTACGTGGCTTCCCGTAGCGCCGGCTGCGTGAGCAACTGGAGTTCATGATGAGGTTCTCTTTCATCGTTGAGCATGGTTGTCTTTCAGTCTTCAGACAAGCTGCGTACTGCAGATACTTTTCAGGGTCGTTCTTTTTAACACTTTGTCATGACCTCCGACAAAGTCATCGCCAATAAATGACTTTATCATGCCTAAACCGTCTGTCGTATAATCTGTTCACATCTTACTCTGTTCACAGACATTCAAACATACATTATTCTTTAATCTCCTCCTCCCTCCAATCATCCTGAATTCCGGATATGAGCTCAAACAAGTAGGTCGTTCTTGCATCAGTTTCTGGACATTCGTAGCTCACGCTTCCCTAGGAAAACTTCTTCCGGAACTTTGGTTCGATCTTGACATTTGCATTCCTTGGGACCTTCATATCCGCTGTCGGAGTCGGGTACGTTCCTTCCTTTCCTCGTTCCTTGCAGCACAAAGACATATCACCTGCAGGGCAGTGTGTTAGTGTACATATATTCTTTCCTCGGCTTAGAATCTCTCGACGTATCCCTACTAGAATGCCTCATTTTCGGAACCACGCTGTCGGCTACTGATCCAGTCACTATCCTAGCCATATTCAACCAGTACAAGGTGGACCCTAAGTTGTACACCGTCATTTTCGGTGAGAGCTTGCTCAACGATGCTGTCAGCATCGTTATGTACGAGTGAGTGGGTTTCACACTTTATGTGTGAACGGCAATCAATTTTTGCAGGACGTTGTCACAGTTTCATGGGACGGAAATATTTCTGTCTTCCATTTTTCACGGGATAGGGATATTCTTGCTCTCGTTCAGCGTATCCATGGCGCTCGGTGTTTGCTTTGGTCTGGCCATGTCGCTCGTCCTTAAGCACTCGTCCTTGGCGATGTACCCCGCTATTGAATCTTGTCTCGTTGCCCTCTCCGCCTACACTTGCTACTTCTTCTCCAATGGAATCTCCATGTCTGGCATTGTGTCCCTCCTGTTCTGCGGCATCACTCTCAAGCACTATGCTTACCACAGCATGTCCCGACGGACGCAGCGCACGACCAAGTACATCTTCGCCACCCTCGCTCAGCTCTCGGAAAACTTCATCTTTATCTACCTCGGTCTTTCGCTCTTCACGAGCCCCCCGTCGTCTGAGAAAGTGACTAACTACGTGAAGCCGCTGTTCATCACCATCACGACGGTCGCCGTCATTTTCACCCGCTATGCAGCCGTCTTCCCACTCTCTGAAGCTATCAACTTTTTCCACCGGCACGCACGCGGCCAGCGTACTGACGAGCTACCGCACTCCTATCAGATGATGCTCTTTTGGGCCGGCCTGCGTGGTGCGGTTGGCGTGGCGCTCGCGGCTGGATTCCAGGGCGAAAACGCACAGACGCTGCGCACGACCGTACTCGTCGTCGTCGTGCTAACAGTCGTCATGTTTGGTGGGACAACTGCCCGGATGCTCGAAGTGCTTGGCATCCGCACCGGCGTCGAGGATGAGGCTGCATCAAGCAGTGACGATGACGGCCCTCCGCCTTCTTCCTCACGCGTGTGGAACGGCCGCCAACGGTGGACGCGCAACGGTTACACGGACGACAGCCCCATTCCAAGAATCGCCTATCTGTCGTCGCAACAAGGCTATGGCAACGCCGCGGGACGCATGGGCGCGCTCTATCCTGGGCCGAGCAGGTATAATCACCAGGCGATGGCGTCGTCCGATTCACCTATAAACTCGGCGTCTGTTTTTTCGGCTGCGTCGAGCGAGTCGTACGACTCGGATGGTGGCGAGGTGCTCCCGCTCGCGTCGACATCACGGGGAAACACGGGAGGCGCGGAGCCCGCCACCGGAGGTGCGGAGGGTGAGGGCAAGTGGTTCCAGGCAATTGATGAGCGATATCTGTTGCCGCTGTTCTCGAATGCGACAGCGAGTCGTACATTCCATGCACGCAAGGCACGGCGGACCGCGGGGCTTGGGTTTGGCGCAGAGATGGGTGCGATGGGGATGGGGATGAGTGGTGGCGGGGAAGAGGCGGACGAGGAGGACGAGGGTGTCGAAGTTGAGTTGGGGGTACCGGGCCAGAGATCGACGGATATGCCTATTCCGCCTGGGGGCGTGCCGGGTGGGGAGAGCAGGACTGAGAGGGGGCTTCCGAGCCCGATTTTGAGGAGGGAGAGTGATGGAGGGCAGAAATCGCCCTAATTATCTGTGAGAGCGAAGGCACTTTCTCTCGGGTCGTTTGGACTTTAGGACACCGTTGGTGTATACTACTGGATGTGATCCATCTGAACTTACAGCATTTTTGGCATAAACTTTTTTGTCTGCAGCAATCGAAATTGCTTACAGCTTGTTGAGGGTGCGAGTGCTTCATTTGTCGAAATGGGTTTCATGTCGAGGAGACATGGATCAATGTCACCAGGCGCTTGTCTCAGGTCCGGACCCATCATCATGATCGTTTATTCGAAGTACATATCCTTCACGTCCCGCGAACCTTTGCAACAGCATCTGCACATTACTCGACTGTCGCCCAGATCACCTGTCGACCAGGTCACCTAGTAATACTAAATCATGAGTGTCATTAAAAGCAGATTCAAAGTAGTAAAGTCATAAAGTTAGCAACAAAGCTAGCACGTGGACAGGATAACACATTCTATAAGAGAAGCAGGAAGAAACCCCAGAGAGTCCCGAACAGCAAATTAGTTAAGGCAGACAGCGAGGCGACATCACTAGAACTTGATCCCTGTGAGTTGCTACCGGAACAGGACGATAGGACGTCGTAGTTGGGCGACGCAATGCGTTCCTTTTGCCTGCAAAAAAAAATCTCATCAATCGCAGCCCTGAGTGTCAGAAGGGACTGGAAGCTTACTCGGCGGCTTTGACAACCTTCTTCGTCAGCGTTGTAGTAGGAAGCAGGTCAGTCGGACAGGCTAAACCTCGTTTGCTCAGAGTATCCGGTTCCCGTTTAGTCTTGGCGGAAGTACTATTTGTCAAAGACGACGCATTGAAGCATTGCTGTTCGAGAGAATAGACTCATGAGGCTGCGTTTCAAAGCTGCGCAGAGACAGACCCAGGACTTACGTTGAATAGGTCAAAAGAGCTGTTAAACAAAGTCACTTCTGTCGAAGGATCGAACAGGTTGAAGAAATTTGCATCTGCGCCCGCGGAGACGATGAAGCCAGTGCTGAGGTCAACGCATCCCTGGACAGACGGGACAGACGAGTTGGAGCCGCCACAATTCGATGAATTCGTCGGGATGTCCCCCTTCAAGCTGAGAGAAGCAAACGTATCGAGTGCAAGATAAATGGATGCGGACGTTTCGTTGTCAGCCGTAAAAATTTCGAACTCAATCTGCAGACATGCTCGTTGATCAGCTCATGTATAAAATGTCAGGAGACAGAACGCAATCACCGTGGGGATGAGGTGTGTCGTTACATTGGCGTCGGACTGAAGAGAGGGGTTTGCAGCGATGGAAAGACCTGTGTACGGGTATGGATATATCGAGATGACCATGAGAGACATAGAAACCCTTACTGTTGTCCGAGGGCCCGAACATTCCTCCACTAGCTCCGTGATCGGGAGGGAAGACCAAAAATGCATTTTGCGCAGTGTACGCAAGGCTGACATTTAGGTCAATAGCGAGTTCAAAGCCTGCAATGAACTCGGCGTCCACTTTGAATGTAGGTCCTATCGTCAAAATGCTGCAGACAGTTGAAGTTTAGCAATGCCGACGATGAGATTCAATGAGAGCAAATTCACCCTGGAATCGTTATATTTATATCCGCAATTGAGGGGATTTCAAAAACCGTGATACGTCCCGAGTCATAGCTGCCTTCCACATTGGCATCAAGGTGAAGTGAGCCGTTCATAGTAGCATTCAAACCTATCGGATGGTGGTTAAGAAAGCCATGGCCTGTGAAACCTCAGATAATGTGGCTTGCCTGCGAACAGTACAAAGTCGGTTATATCGAATGGGATAAGCGTTCCAGACACGATGAACCCCATTTCTATATCCATGTGAGCTTGGGCTCCTATACCGACTGACATATGTGCACTGAACGAGTCCGGGTTGGAACTGTCGGCAGGGCAGCCAATAGTGGTGTTGAGCACATTCAAGGGCTCGTCAATGTCGATAGGAAAGGAAAGATTATTTGCTTCGTTAAATCCTGTGTCAGATCAATATGGGCGCATTATGATGGATAAAAGTCGCGGAATCGCACGTTTCTGATACATAATGTCGTTCCGGCGTTGGTCTACGCGAATAGACGGATTTAAAGGATGGCTAGGCCCTGCAGCAAGAAACGTGGTTCTTGGACCTGATTGAGATATTCCCTGTGCCGAAAACGACACATTGCCTTTCCTTCATAGAAAGCTTCATTTTAAGTATTTTAGAATATTGTCAAAACACATACCCCGCCGGATTGGTTTGAGAAAAATTCGAGTCCAAAGAGAGAGCATAAACAAGTGGCTGCCTGGCACCATCCCGACTCGATAATCTTTTCCTCAATGACGAAGGGATCGATTGGTCAGAAGGAATATATGATCTAGCCACTCTAGCAAACGGCATCTCCGCGCACTGCTTGTTCATCAGCAAATGATGTCAAGCTGTTTATCAACAAAAAGTGAATTTACACTGTCTGGAAGCCGGACGATCTTTCCTTCCGCACCGTTTAAGAGAAGATGGTCGCAGCCTGATGTTGCAGCATCGTCGCTCATGCAAACAAGCCGGATGTCCTGTGCCATAGCATGCCTATCGCACTCAATGATAGCCCATCCGGCTGCCTCGGTGATGTCTGAGATGGCTGTTGATGCGCCTGTCTATTTAAGTTGTCAGTTTATTCAGTGTACAGCTGATTGTGGTTGGAAAGCTTGCAAGCTGCAGTGACCCAAACAATAGTCCAGCCGTACCAAGGTCGTAGGCACACTCTCCATGGAAGCACGGAGTTGTCCAGTCGTTGAGAGCAAATGCTCTCATGCTAATGATAGAGAGGAACAGAACGACGGAGCAGGAACGTGGGTGCATCATGAAGGGCAAGACGTGGGCTTGGGCGGCGGTTTTCTGAGAAAGAGAAAAATGATTGGGCGCAGAAATTATAAGCGTATCGTCAACAGCAATGCAGCAGACGCTTCCTGACCTAGTAATTAGGCAGGAACATGGAGCCAGCATTATTTCAAATCGATGATTGCGTCCTGGTGGGCTCACGTCCTGCGCGAAACCACCTTGCAGAATTGCTGGCAAAGAGGCTAGATGTGATGATACCTCATAACGGACATGGACCGACGTGTTCATGAGAACTGGTGTCCCGTCTCGATTGTGTGGACTACTTGAAAGGTCACTAAGGACCGAAAATACATACAGCCGTCTGTTTAGATAGGAACTTACGCGCAGAGTACTGCGTGATATAGAATGTGAATACGGGCGCAAAATTTCGTAAAATTTCTTGCTTCGCTTACTGTTCATTGAGAAAATGCTCGTCACCGGCGATAAAGGAAGAGGAAGAGATGCATAGTACGGATGGTCAGGCACCGGAGAAATGGCACATAGCCTGACCATGTTTGAAGGACACGGAAATTCTCAGCAGCAGCAGTACTTTCTCGGTCGAGGTTCAATGAGGTTCAATGGTGGGAATATTAAGTCACAGGATAAGGGGTCGGAGGGGGTCGGGCGTTCTGCCAACGAAACGTTAGAAGTCGAAATTTGAAAACAACAACCAAGTCTGAGCACAGATTCGAGATATTTACGGCCCATAGTATAAACCGTCACTCATAAGTGTAGCAGGTGTGGAAGTTGCTTGTGACAGCCTGATAGCCTCATCCAGCTAAGTTCGACCGGCGGGGCCGTCCTCAGAGGTCCTCAGGCTGCCAGTGGGAGACGCTTGGAGGGTATTTGTTCATGCTTGGTGAACGCCGCGGCCTTTGAAGTTAAATTCCAACACGAGCGGTTTTGCTACCATTCCGAGTCGTGCTCTATCATTTCTCCTGGTTTAAATCATCTCGTTCTTTCTACCAGCGCCTGTTTCCACCTTGTAATCGCATTCCGAACTCACTCAAGTAGCCCAATTAGCGTTACAGTGACGTGCGTCAGTTCTGCTAAGTACATATAGAATTCAACTTCTCCTGTCCTTGTTTTTCTCTAACGTGAAGACGACTTGCAAGTCCTCGTCAGATGCACCAGATATCTGCAGACTCCCAAAGAAACCTTGCAAATGAATGTCAGAGATAGGTAGTAGGTGTCACTATCACTGTCATGAACTGCAACCAATGGTTCCCTCTGCAGCGTCGCATGTTCCGGTCGCCTTCATCTTCCCTATCTAATTCAGAAGACTCCGAAGACATAGAGTGCATATCATCCCCATTCACGGAGATAATGCCAACGAATCGTTGGAACGCTCTGGCGCACCGTCTCCCACTATAAAAAATACCGTTCTACGACAGAATACTCCGGCGCTGACAACTCTGATAATCTCAAGAGCAGCAGCGTAGCCATCTTTTGATGCAGGTGCAAGGCCTATTCCTACTTCGGTACCGTCGCTGGACAAGGCCGGTGGATCCAATTGTTTTCCCGCATTATCTATTCCGCGCGACAACATGAAACCTGAGAAACGTCGAAGGTTCTTCTTCGAAGACGGGAATGTCACTTTCTTGGTAAGTTCCGATGCCTTGATTGCTTGGCACTAGTCTGCTTCTTACCGACTTTCAGGTTGATGCCACGCTCTACTGCGTGCACCAGTATTTTCTTTCACTCGAGACTCGCCGTATTTCTCCGATGTGATTTTCCCCCACCATTTTGGTTCAGAAAAGGCGTCCAAGGAAACGGGTATTTATAAAGCGCCCATCAAACTTAAAGATGTGAAGGAAACCGAGTTTGAGGCATTTTTGTCCATACTTTATCCTTCGTAAGTGATTAATTCCCACCTCAAAGCCACTGCAACGATATAAGTTCTCAAACTTCAGAAACTTCGTCGAGTCAGACGTTCAAACGGTTGACGGATGGCCGTCCGACCTTCACCTTGCCACCATGTGGAAATTTGCCCCGATGCGCAGACTCGCGATTCTGCGTCTTAGTCTCATTGCCTCGTCCATGGATATGCTTGTTTTTGGACGCAAGTATGCTGTTGAAGATTGGCTTGTTCCAGCGTATGTGGCTCTATGCCAGAGAGCGGACCCGTTAAGCTTCAAGGAAGGTCGAAGGCTAGTTTCTGACGACAATACTCATTGCAAGAGCGCGGGAGGGACTTTGACACGCTCCTTCCAGGCCGCGTGACTTAAATTGTGGGCCCGAGGCATTCTGGGATGGTAGCGACTCGTGGGAAGTGCCGCCCGTATCCTCAAAGGATATCACCAAAAGAGTCAAGGCTTTGTTATCGGCCGCCTTAAAAGCACCTCCTGCTCCTGTTCCCGAGACGGTTGAGATTGGCGATATCGACGTGGACACTGCGGAGATGGGATTATAGCCAGATGATCGTGTGGAAGCTCGCACATGCCACGGTATCAACTCGACGGTGAACTCGAACTCGGGCTTTGAGGTCCTAACGTCTGTGAAAAACGATACTGTCGGCGATTTGGCTTGTTCGGCTCGCGTTGAAAGGGCCAAGGGCGCTGCTGGCAATTCAGGATGCGATTTTTATGGCAAACCTCTACGAGAAGACCACGGGTTCTGCCGTATCCGTTCCTGCAGTGAAAGAGGAGCTTAAGGTGGGACCAAGCCTGCGGAGATGCTCGACAAGAAGACCGACGACGATCCCACCGCAGGTGCCACAGCAGAGGACGCGTATACTACTCCTAATACAGCTGTGATAGCCAAGAGTGGAGCAACCACCGATCACGTTCGAGTTGGTCTTACCTCTTGGGCACTGGACGTCGCGAAGAACGGCGCCGTAAAATTCAAGTTCGGATCAGATTCTGGTGCCACTTCATCGCCGGTCAAGGTGGCAGGTGCTGCAGACGATAGGAAATGTCTGCAATGTGGTATCAGGCCTCGTCAAGGTGGCAGCCAGAAATGCACGGAATGCCGTTCCAAGACATAGCAGACTGACCTGCTTTCCCAATCTCTCAACGTGTCAAGTTCATAGAATATAAAGCGATTTGATCATACGGGCCTCTCTATTCGATGGCACTCTCACATAAGTACACCGATGATTACCTCCTCTAGGCTAGTCTCCCAGTGGCAGGTTGTAGACACTTCCTTCAACCTTCGTACCTCAGGATAATCTACTCTAGGCTCAATCGAAGCCGCCCCGAACGCGGGTCTTGGTTTGAGACTTGCCAGCCAGGGAAGCTTCGACTTGACCCTCATTATGAGCCACCCTCACCTAGTCCGCGCGGTTCGGCCACGAGGCCTTTTTTCTACTTCTTCTGATCTTGGATGCACAATCATGTGCGTCACTATATATAAGGATAACGAGTACCGTAGGCGCATCAGCTCTGCTGCCTCAGGCCATCGCCCCTCGTATCTCTGTCTTCTGCATTGGTAAGTTTAATCATTAAATTATTTCGTGTATTACGACCAATTGATGGCCTTTGCTACAGCGTCGCATGTCCTTGCCTTCACCTACCCTGTCTGAATTAGATGACTTCGAAGACGCCGATTATCCCGTATCGTCATCTGACGGGTCGAGTATGGCATTTTCAGTGGAACCTCCTAGTGCACCCGTATCACCTAATATGAAATCCACTGGCTTGATAACGGAATTCATTGGTGCCCTTGCCGAAGCTCAGCCACATACAAACACAAGAGCCATATCTCCTATCGCTGATGCGAAGCCTATACCGACTGTTCCGCCGTTGCTGGAAGAGGTCGAGGTAAAAGTTATTCTAATCGCGGCCCCTGGTCCTGCGATCGATATCAGGGTTGAGAAACATAAAAGATTCTTCTTCGAGGATGGCAATGTCACCTTCCTGGTGGGTACTCATTTCAGCTTAGTTGATCGATAATATCTCACCGCCCTTCAGATCAATACCACTCTCTATCGCGTGCACCAGTACTTTTTCACCCGGGATTCGTCGGTTTTCTCTGATGTGATCTTTTCCCAACATTTTGAACGCTGCAAAGCGCGCAAGAAAGACGATACTTTGGAGACACCCATTCATCTTAAGGACATAGAGGCGACCGAATTTGATGCTTTTTTGTCCATCCTTTACCCTTCGTAAGCGGCTCATCCCCAGCTGAAAGCAGATCAATCGTAACATGTCTTCACTTAGGAACTTCGATGAGTCAGACATTCAAGCGGTTGAGGGATGGTCCTCCGTCCTTCACCTTGCCACCGTGTGGAAATTCGCCTCGATGCGCCGACTTGCTATTCAGCGTCTTACTTCTATCGCATCGCCCATAGATAGGCTCGTCTTCGGACACAAATACGCTGTCGAAGATTGGATTATTCCAGCGTACGTGGCTTTGTGCGAGAGAACCGATCCTCTCGATTTTGAGGAAGGTTGGAGGCTACCTTCCGATGACATCATCCTTATCGCGAGAGTGCGGGAGGAGATTCGAAGCGGCACTTCGACCCTACGAGGCTGCAACTGCAAGCCCGAAGCATCCTTGGATTCTTTCGGCTCCTGGAAATCGTCACCTGTTGAGGACATCAATAACAGAGTGAAAGTCATCTTGCATGGCAGCCAGAAAGATGTTCCTCCTCAAGCATTTGAAGCGGTCGAGAATTGCGCGACCATTATAGAGGACAGGGCGAATGAGATGAAGAAAGAGGACTGTGCGGAGGCTGCTAAGACCTCAGATGCTATTGGGTCCCAGGTCAAGTTTAGTTCGGAGTTCGGAGGTCCCGTGGCGAAGGAAGGGACCGCTGCCGGCAATGGTATGGACTGTGCAGCTCCCGTAGCGCAGGACCAGAATGCTCCCAGCCACTCCAAAAACGCGACCGCTACAGCTCTGAAGCTGCCAGTGGACGAGTATGCCACAGACCAAGTTCGCCCAGCCCCAGCGGCGAAGGTCTCTTCCCTTCAGGCTACTCTACTTGCACAGCTGAATGAAAAGGCCACCGACGATCCTGTTGCGAACTTGGGCGCGAACTCTGTCGACACAATTCACTCGGACCCGGCACAGTGTGAAGGGCCAGCAAATACCTTCCAGTCGATTTCGCACCGTCATCTTTGGACCCTGTAAGAGCTATCTCCACTGATGCAGAGTTCATCTTCAATGCAATCGCTATCGTGGACCGAAAAGAATGTAAGCGATGTGGCACCAGGCCTCGTCGTGACGGACATTCGACGTGCGTTCGGTGCTATAAGAAGAAAAAATAACGGCGGCTTTCCTACTTATAGTGAAAGCTCGACATGTAACCATACTGTGGAAGTTCCTGATCATACTAGTCGACTGATCTGAGACTGTAGAACCCTGCTGCCGCGAACATTAATGGCAAATGAAAAACTGACAAGACAATATGAACTGTTCGAAGCAAGTTCGAGGAGAAAAATACGCATTCAAATAAGACACAGGTGATAGTATTCCCCTGCGGAGCAAGAGAAGAAACAAGATAATGAAGGATAACCAGTGCTTAAAAAATTCGTATACAGTACATATATACAAGGGCAAGCCCTGAAGGTCTGACGCTGAGTGACGTACAAAGAAAATAAACAGGATTGCATACTGCGGCGGCAGCCTTGATTGGAACCAAGAAGGGGGCGAAAAAGCATGCGAGGAAGCATCTGATGACAAAAGGAAAAAGAGACAAAAACCACTGTACAACAGCTCAAATCAGTCTCGAGCTAGCCGGGCACCATTCGCCTAGTCAGTGCGCTGTCTCTTTCCCAACCGCGCCTCATCATTAAGATCCTTTTCCTTCCCTTCACCCTCAGCAGCACGCTCTCTTTTCTCACCCGTACTCTCCTCAATGGTTTCTGCTCCCTTTTCAACTGACGCGGCGGACATTGCTGGTCCCGCAGCGCTCGCAGCGCCACGCATCTGCAATCCCCGCAATACGTCCAACTCACTCTCCGCCCTCTGCCGCGCCATCCGTTCTTCCTCCCACATCCTCCTCATCTCCTCCAACTGCTGCTGCAAATCGCCCATCGCCTGGTCCATCAGCAACTTTTCCAGCGTCCATTTTTCAATGTTCCGCGCTTCATTCTCTTTCAGGTGATGGATGTATTGGACTGCGCGCGAGAGAATTGCGCCTTTGGCTTTCTCGCCGGACCCATTAGGCACGATCCGACCGAGCTCGTTGATGCCTTCATTGATATTCCCACGCCGTCGGCGCTCGACTTCTTTCTGATAAAATGTCAAAAAAGAATGGGTCAGCAAATTCAATAAGGGTGGTCAAGTTTCACGCACATGATTGTCTTTCCTTTGTCTTGCCCACTCATCTGAGCCAATATTAACACCACGCCCACCCCGCGTGCGACCGCTGGATGCAGGTGCATTTGACGCCGGCTGTGATTGCGGCTGCGATTGTTGCTGCAAGCCTTCGCCGCGCTCCTCTTCAGCGTCCTCCTCAGCCTCCTGCATACCCTGACGAGTAGCGCTCATGGGAGGTCCGGCGCCCGCAGCAGCTGCGAGCGCCGTAAGCTGTCCGAGGTTGGGCGGACCACGAGGATGAGAGGAGGGTCCCGGGTCGGTTATCGACGGGAGTGAGTGCATCGTGGTATTGGGGCCGGAAGCCTGGAAAGTATGCACGCCTGGTTGTTGTCCTGGGATTGCATGAGGGAAGGTTGCCTGGGAGAGGTTAGAAAGCGTTTCCGCCGCCGCTTCCTTTAAGTTTCCCTGCTCGGCGAGCTGATGAGACTGGAGTCAGTATATGAATGACCATCGGACTGAGCACAACAATGGTTGATAGAGATTAAAAAAAAAATATGTGTGCTAGGAGGCGGGCCGGGAGTCATCCTGACCAAGACGAGCAATCATGATGATGAGGTAGCAGTAATTGCGAACATCACCACGTCCCACGAGCGTAGTCCCGCACACCTTCTCCTATAGCCGCCACGAAGGTAATGTCACTATCCCAGAAGGCAGATGGACGAGCACCTGAGCATCAACGTGCACGATCCGTGACCGCCTCGAAGAATCACGTGTGCGACGCCCGACGCCCGATCATCCTCAATGCATTGGGAAGAAGCTCAAAGACGTCCAAACACAAGAAAAAAAGAGCGGGTATGGATACTGACCTTAGTGAAAACGTCAGGCAAGTTCCTCAAAAGCGCGATGACCTGATCACTACCAAGCCCGAGGAGAGAGGTGATATCTTGCGCAACTGGCGCGCCTTGGGGCACCACGTTTGTGCTGTTCGCAGACTGCGGCACTGGCTGATGAGATAGAGACGGGTCGTGGTTGGCTTGTGTGGATGACATGTCTTCCTGTATGTCTCGGTGGATGTTGCGGTCTTATCTGTAATATGATCCGACGAGCTGTTGGCTGTGTGGCAAAGAAAGGAGTCTTTGTATCAGAAAAAAAGGCAGTAATTTGTTTCAATATATCAGCTGTGTCTCCAAATAAATGGCCGCTGTTCGGTGCGATGGTTATGAAACGGAGGGCGGAGAATGGGGGCGAGGGAGGTTTGTTGATCACGGGAGAGTCGCGAAGTCACGCGGCGCACGGGGCACCGTCACTCTTTTTCTACTCCACGTGTACATCAGGAACAAACTCCACCAAACTGGAACAAACACGGCTTCTCGGCATTATCACCCTTACCTCCGTCGAAACTCTCGAAAATATGAGGGGGTGAGGTCGGTGAAACCTTGAGGAACAGATCATCCAAATAAATAGTGTGTCATATATGTACAGATAATCCAACAACTTAACAGCGCCACAGGTAAGGTAATAACACTGCATCCGACGAAAGGGAACGAACAACAAATAGGTTACGACTCATAAAAGTATGGGGGAGAAGGTAGAGGTTATAAGTGAGATCAAAGCAAAATTTAAATAAATAAATCCAAATGCTAGATGGCGAATATTATATCAACCAGGCATGAAATAGTGTCGTTTCGATGTCAGATATGCATGTGTGGGCAATCAAAGGAGGTCAGCCCGGCGAAGGCTATCGCGAAGGATACCCTCCTCCACCGTTCGCAACGTCGCAGCAGTCCCTTGTGTGTCCTATTTATATCATGAGCAACAAAACTAATGGAGCATCAAGCACAACCACGCACAACGACGGACGTCAGATGCACGTAGAACCTCCTTGGTTCTGGCGAAGATTGCTTCGCAATCTCTTTGAAATGTGTTTGGAAGTCTGCAATCCACCATGGACGAATTGAGCACACGGCGACGCATTGACGAGATCGGGTCAACAACGTACACTTCTTCACGTCCGCCAAGTCGTTGGGTCTATCGCCATAGCTGGGAACATGCTCTCTCACTTGCACGCCCGCATGGAGCTTCCTCTCCAGAAGATCGCACTTGTTCAAAAAGAGAATGATTTGCGTCTTGGTGAGCAGCCTGAGAGAACAGAGCGTTCTCCAGAGCATGTAGGTGTCTTCGAGACGATTGACACGCTTATCCTCGACCAGCCGCTCGTCGAAACATGAGATAGGGGCCAGGAAGATGATAGCATCCATATCATCGAAATACGGATACCAGTGCGCCCGCTGTTGTTTAAGTAAGATTTATTGAGATATGTCAGTAGGCGTGGGGGCGTGCACTTACAGACGACCGCGTACCACCTACATCGTACATGAGCCATTCATGTCCAGCTGTATGGACTACAGGTCAGTCGTAAGCGCGGATCAAACAGAAAATAGGGCCAATTTTGAACCTTCTTCGATGAAGAAACTATATTCTTGCACTCCCAGTGTCCGCAACCTCGCCCTGACAACATCGTCATCAGAAGGTTCATAATCCCTCGTAGCAATACGCGTAATATCGTTAAGGAAGCTGCAGCACCGTCAACACACGCATCAGAAATGAACCATTGTCGCGTGTCGTTAGAAGACTTACAATCCAGGCGCCTCCTCCATTCGCACTTTCCGCCTCCTCAGCATCTCCCTCACGACTTCATCCTCCCAGACGGCCTTCATATCCTCCGCACATTCGGCGATCACGTTCGTCACCTCCGTGTCCTTCTTCTGTTGCCACACCGCCGCCTGCGCTGCGGCAGGATTTCCCTGTTCGTCCGATTGCCATGGCTTGAACCGCGCCAGCGCCGACTTCCACCCGTCCCGGGACTGCACATAAAATTCCTGAGGCCGTCGACTAGCCACTGGCGGCGGCGGCATTGCCTCGTGTGGCTCGGTCGTGGACGACGTCGGCTCCTGTGCAGCAGAACCCAGACGACGTTCCAGATCAGCTTGCACGCCGCGCAGAGGCGCCAGGCGCAGGTTCAACAGACGATGTCGCTCATTGAAGGCAAGCGGCGAGGTCGACGTCGGGACTGACGTCGAGGATGCAGCAGACGTGGCCGTATTTAGCATGTCCACTATTGTATTGATTGATCGCACCAAGTTTAACTGCACCACCGCCCTCCATGATGAACGTTCTTCCAGCCACGTCTCGCGCGCATATTGCATCTGGAAGTCTGATCATCGAGTGAGCATATATCATAACGAGTGATATTGATTCAAGAAAATTCGTCAGAGGAGGTCAGTCAGGTCCGGTCAAGTCAGGTCAGGTCAGTCCAATATCAGGAGCAACAATCAAAGATATCCGCAGGATGTTGTCAGAAAGAAAAAAAAAAGTGTGATGCAACAAGGCGTTCCTATTCAACGGAAGAAAAGGATAAGTTCGTCGAGTACATGTATTCGCCTTCATCATTTATGTTTGGCGAAAACTCACCAATAATATAGCGGATACCGCAATTATGTGAGGGAAAAACTCAATTCCAGCGCCCATGAAGCGAATGTAGGTCACAGATATACGAATGCTGTTTACTTGAAAATACCAGGTCAGTATTTGACGAGTGTGTGTCATCGCAGCTGAGATGCACCTCCGCAGTGACTTGCGCTGGGCGCCATTCCGCCCAGAACGGACAGAGCTTGTCACCCTGTACCATCATTCGTACTCTTTTGTTGCTATGTCAGATCAGTGAATCATCTTAGACAGTTGATAGTGAAGATGAGAGAACGCACGGTTGGCTCAGTGATCTCCCGCGGATCGTTCCAGATTGGTCAAATACCCCTATTCTCAAAATGCTCGAACTTTTGCCTCTCTGAAGGTTATGTTCGGGAGGCACTACAGCAGATTGGGGTATAATCTCTGAATGTCGAGCTGCTACGCAAGACTGGCGAGAACATCTAGGCAGAGCCGGTTCGTAGTTTGACAGACAGGATCACAATCTGCCACTGGCGGATGGATGTGGCTTCGATAGCTGTCACGTCAAAGATGCCCAATCGAAGCATCGGCGTAGTGATCAGGTCCATGATACGAAGGAAAAGCCGGACCCGTCCCGTGTCCGATCAGGCAAATCGAGCAATGGCTAAGAACGGCCGATGGAGAGCTGACGGAGGCTGCGACAGAGGCGCGACCAGATGGAGATGTCGAATACGGCGATTCGGCTGTACACGGATGTCCGACACGGGTTGTCGCATTTGTCGATATGGACGCCCTAGGCCTCTGTCGGACCATCGTATAGGAACCAAGAATTGAATGGCTGTAGCAAAGAGAGATCGCCTGTAGTTGTCGACTTCTCCGGGAAGAGAAATGCAAGAGGTTCGGACGATCGGGGCAGCTGAAAGCCTTTTGCAAAGACAGCAACTTCGGGTAAACGACGCACCGCCTGTGAGCGGGACGATGGAAGCACATCGCAAAGATAGGCAAAGACTCTCTCCATCGGTATACCTCAGGCTGGAAGTGACAGGCACGATGTCCACAGCATCAGTCAAAGAACTGTCTCCATCCGATGAGGAGTAATGAATGCAGCCAGTGTGGGGACGCATAGCTGATCTTGCGCGCGAATAAGACCGTCCGATCAGCGTACATCATTACTCAAAGATGCCTTTCGGACCTAGAGCATGCGGATTGAAACCACTAGGAACATGGATTGACCTTATGATGACCTGACCTGACCGACCAAGGGAAACAGGTTGCTAGGCCGGCATAATAGCTCGGCACATAGTATTCGCCTGACACGGAGGTGGAAGCATTAGAGACAAAACTCACTTTTCAACGTCGTTGACTTCCCTGTGGACGCGCGCGTCAGAGGAAAAAAATCAGCAAGCTGAATGGCACACTGAGGTACGGGCTGACATACCACTCTCGCTCTGACCCAACAAAAGCACCTTCACGGTAGGTTTGCGTTTCTTGAGGGCGATCCTCTCGTTCTTCAGCTGCTCGTCGATCTCATCGCTCACTCTCTTAGCTTCTGCCTCTGCATGCTCTCTTGCCTCCTTCTCTGCGGGTGTTTCATTAGGTGGGGGCGCAAGGGCCGCTGTGAGTGGATCGTCTTCAAAAGAGCGGCCCATGAGCGCTGGACAGAGTGGGACTTGAAGAAAGAGTTTGGGAAGCTCGGAGGGGGGAGACAGCAGCTTCGAAGAACCCCTGAGGTACCCATAAACAAACCCTCCTTATAAGTATGCGAATTGATGGGGCGACGAGTCAATCACGATTCACTGCATCTGCTTACTTAGCGCATCACAAAGTCAACTGTCAATCTACACAGTCAAATGAACCTGCTGATGATGAGTCTCCCCGGGGTGGTTTCCTCGAGCGCGTCAAAGGTCGATGAACAATGTTGTGGAGCGGTTCAAGCTTTTGATTTCAAGCTCAAGCTCAAGCTCAAGAATCGATGAGGGATTCATCGACGCCAGGCACGGTTGAGTGCGTCTCATTACGAGATCTCAGTTTCAATCCCCGAATCTAACCGGCGGCGTTCTGCAGCGTTTGATACCCTTTGATACCGCACTTTGCCCGTACCAACTACTGAACTAAGTACTCACACATGATAGGTCTCCAGTCGACCGCAAATTGGCCTTTGCTTCAGACTTGTCTCTACGTACGCAAGGAAAATGGGCGTGTATTCATAATTTGACAAGAAAAACCTACTTACTCCTCATCATGAGTGTTGAAATGGACCAACCTGACTTTGCATCATCGCGGCGATGTATACGAGTCGTTCTTCAAAGGCGTATGTAGTCAGAACTTGAGAACTTCGAGTCCATCCGAACCACCCACAATCAAGGTACTTACTACTCTAAGCTTTTACAGTCATACATGATCCTCATTCCTCAATCTGGTGCAGCTGATGACCTCGTATACGCCCTGAGGCCTGATCGTTGTTGTCTCATTTGCTTGTAGACTGACCCCGGAACGGCCGCAAGTTTCCAAACTTCCAAGCTTCAAACTTCAGAGGTGAGTCTTTTCAGTTTTGCTGCGACTGTGAAGAGGGGACGACCCTGGGGAGAATCTTCTGGGGCTTGCCTTTGGCACTCTAAGATGTTACTGGAAGAGATAGATGAGCATCTAAGTCCTCCTTCAGCGAGAATTTCGATGAAAGAGTATTAATATTCATGCGTTTGCGAGAGCTTGGTGTACCACATGGCACATTGAACTTCATTTGAACCTGTTTGAGACCAGGCTGTGACAGCTCTTGTGGCACGATCGCGCCGATCGCGAGTTTCTTGCCTCCACACCAATTTATCATCAACTAGTACTGAGAATTGGTGGCAGTGAGCGCTAAACACTTTCACGGATTGCGAACACGTCCTCTGTCAATTCCCACTTCACTGAACTTGCGAGACGGAGGAATCATTCGGACGAAGACTGGAACGCATACATCCGGCGCCTCCAAACCATTTCAACCAGACCTGTCTGGATTTGAACGCTTCACCATAGCTCGACGTTTTTGACGAAAACATAAGTTTACAGTGTTCTCGAAATGAGCCTGCCGATGCCACCGACAACCCTTTTCTCGAGCAACGCGGGCAAGTTCCCGGCACAAACTGTATCAAGGTACGTTGCGCGTTACACGGCAGTCTATCTCTTATGGCAAATCTCGGTCTTGACAGTACGACGCAAAGTTCCTCTCGGACGTCACAGTGCGTTCAGCCTACAACTAGCCTGGTATTTACAAAAGGTCAATCCCATTCCCCTCATGACAGGTCCAAGAAACGCAATGCGCCGGTACAGGAGGATGGCGATAACGAAAGCATAATCGTGGCATCGAAGAAGAGGAGACTTTCCGATCCCGAACAATTTGATCCTAATAGTAGGCCTCCACATTTTTTCAGACGTATTTTTTACTCATGCTATCCGCCTTAGGCCAAGTGATCGCGTCACGCAAAGGCGACAGTGCCTCTGAGTCGAAGCCGTTTCAAACCTCCCTAGAAGAAACGACCAGAGAAATCCCTCCATGTTTGGCTGGACGTTATCACACGACCTCGTCTTCCTCGAGGGCCGACGCTCCCCTGGATGTTAACAAAATTCTTGGGCCGACTGCAGCCGAAGACATAACCGACCCTCCACTGTCGTTCCCAAGCAAAAAAGGGGATCAATCCCAAACCCCCAAGGCAGGCAAGACCAGCAATATCGCCTCTCCAGGACACACGCCAGCGATCGCAATTCCTACCCGCGCGAAGCCCGTCCGAGCGGCGACTATGACGACGTTGGGTGCACCTAAAGTCCCAAAAATGGTCAAGCACGGCTCCACCTCCAAAATTACACTCGACGCAGCCAAAAAGAATAAGCTGACAACCAAGCCAAAGTCCAAAGTCAAAGAGAAGCCCGTTCGAATGACGCCCACCGAATACGCACGCATGCTCCGAGAGCGAGCGCTCAATCCTCCTCATCCCGACCCCGAGCCTTTAATTTCAGAAGCCAAGCCTACTACAGAATCCAATAGCCGTTCGCTGAAAAAGACATATCTGAAGGATTTTAGGATTTTTTATACGGGCGGAGACAGGAACATGGCCTCCGATATAACAAAGGGGAGGATGAATTATGTGCGTCTGCATTTTGTTCTCAATGCCGTCAAATTTTCCACTGATGCTATCCGTAGATATATGAACACGGAGGAATCTTGGTGCCAGAGTTCGATCCAGAAGAGGTGACGCACATCATCACGAGCGCTAGTGAAGGCACGACACTGCGTGCGCTGGGTTTGAAGAAGCTCAAGGACATTCCGGAGATGATCCCGACACTGAAATGGAGCTGGGTGATATCGTACAGGGAGGAGAGGGATCCGATGACCAAGAAGGTCTTCATACAAATGCAGTGGGAGGTATTTCATGCCGCATTCGAAGAGAGGAGGAAGGCAGGACTGGATATGGGAATGGTCATGGATAGGGAGAAGCTAAAGCAAAAATTGCGTGAGAAGAAGAAGGACAATGATGAAAACACAAGTCATACATCGTGAGCGTCATCCCGTACAATTTTATTGCTGATGTTCAGAAAAAGTCACTTCATAGAGCATTCACCGTCGATCATTCAACGGAGTTATCACCTCCGCCTACCAATACCAAAGGCGCTGGAAAACTGCCTCCTGACGTCTCGTCCACAGAAAAGGGGAAGCAAAAGGAGACAGCAGATCCATTGGCCGAGTTTTACGAACAAGCTCAAGCGGAGAAAGATGCTGAGGTAGATCGTCATCAATTCTGGTCAGGTCGGAACATTCATGGATCATCACAATCATTGGAACAGCAAGATAAAGTCACCGACATTCAAGAGAATGATAGCGACCTCGAAGATATTTCACTTGCCTCTGACAGAATAAATCCGGAAACGGGATTAAAGCTGAAGGTCACTTTCCTTCCTCCTCCGATTCTTCGTTTCGTGCACTGATATAGAACATACTAGGGTTTTGTATGTGACGACCCAAGCAAGTCCAGGGCCAGTACTTGCCCCAATCAGGATGTCATAGATAAGGTCAGGTTTTGCCGTTATCTATATCCACTACACGGATAGGTGCTCATAGCTTCCGGTTAACCAGCTCGAAGAGCTCATGGAATTGCATCGCGCAAAGCCATCTTCAGAGGATGGCTGGCGGGTATACAGTTACAGCAAGGGTAAGCCGTCCAATTCTCAGGACAAGTACCCGTCCATGTTTGAATTACCATCAAGCGCGAAGTTGACAAACCTATTTTGAAATCTTGCTAGCCATCCGCGCTCTTCGTTCGTATCCCAAACGCATTACGTCGGCCGATGAGGCTCGCTCCTTAGCCGGAATCGGGCAGAAAACGGCTGACAAGGCAAGTGTTCAATCACCTTGTCACTGTTATTGCATAAGTTGATATTAACCGTTACTGGCATGCAAAACGAACGCGGCAGATTATGGAGATAATTCAAACGGGCGAACTTCGTCGGATACGCTATGAGAAGACAGACGACGTGGAAGTCGTGAAGGTGCTCATGGGCATATATGGCGTAGGTGTGTGGTGAACCGTTTGGTCGAACGTATCCTGTGATATTGAGGCTCGTTCGTATGGGCGTAGGGCAGAAGACGGCATACATGTGGTATAGCGCGGGATGTCGCACATTGGACGATGTGCGGCAGCGGAGATGCGGGATCAAATTGTCCGCAGCGCAGGAGATCGGTTTACGGTTCTACGATGGTGAGTTGCCAATTCCCCCTTTTCAACTACGGGTTTCAACATCCGGATGTGATACGGTCTATTTTGACAGATATTAACACGCGCATGCCGAGAGAGGAAGCACAAGAGATCTTCGTCAGCGTTAAGGAGATTTGTGCGTCTCTGCAGTTTGCAGGGATTCTTGTAAATACTAAAAGTATTTTTTTTTCTAATTGAAGCTCTCCGTCTCGATCCCAAGCTGAGCGTTGACATCATGGGCAGCTACCGACGGTGAGTAGCTTCCACTCAGCATCCTATCCTTCCCGAGCTGATTAGACGCTCTCGTTCAGAGGTAAAGCAACATGCGGTGACATTGACATCCTCATCACGCCTTCGAAAGATGACGGGAAGACGCACGCAGGTGAGCCCACTGACATCTCATCCTCCCATGAACGCGCGACTCATCACTCTCCATAACGTACAGGCATTCTCCCCGCTCTCCTCTTAGAACTCCACGCTGCGGGTGTTTTGACCGAGGACCTCACGGTTCCGGATGAGTCCGACGAAGTCGAGGCGGTCTATCGTGGCCTGTGCGTGAGGCCTGGTGAGTCGACAGAAAAACTGCGGCGCAGGATCGGTGAGTACGGAATCTTCAGTGTTTCTTATCTCTATACACTCTTTCTTTGGCCTTTCCACTTCTGTCTTCGGGAGAGAGATGCTCATTGGAACATGATGATACAGATATTCTGGTCATGCCATGGGAGAACAGAGGAGCCGCTTTAATCTACTATACCGTGAGTACATTTATGTATCTGCTTTCACTGAACCAGATCTGATACACGATTTCTTCCTTTGTGTTTAGGGCGATGATATCGTGAGATACCTCTTCGCACCGAACTGTCATCTAATAACTGACCAATCTTTTCACCTCTCCATTCATCGACCCGATATCCAGTTCAACCGTTCTCTGCGGCTCAAAGCCAACAAAATGGGCTATTCATTAAACCAAAGAGGGTTGTATCGTGGCGTCGTACGCAAGCCAAGCGATAGAAGCGTGAAGCTCTGCAATGGTGAGGATCTCTTTCATATTCGTCTATTCCTTCTAGAATGCCCCCTTGTTACCTCGTGTCTATGACGACTTTGTCTGTGATTTCTCGGATTATTGTTTTCGGTGCATGTTGTTGTTCTCCTCCGCTCCATTGTTCTTTGTTCTTTTCTTCTTGTCTCTTCTCCTCGGGCCCGTTTCTCGTTGTTTCGCTCGGGCCCCTGCGTTTGGTCCGTTTTGCCTTCCATTTCGTGGACGAACAGCAGGCGCGCACTCTTCACACCAAAGCGGTGGCTGCGCATCGTGCGTCAGGAAGGCTCTTAACCCCATTCCTACCATCACAAAGTTCATGTGATTGTCGTGAACTCTCCTCTGGAGGCCTCAGCGTGCTATCGATCTATCGTTAGCCTGGGAAGACATTGGCCTAGCCCTATCCTTGGCTCGTGCATCTTTGTAACGCAGCCTTTCTCCATGATTCCATGTCCTCGCTCCATCGCCCTTTGCGCGTTCGAGGCACAGGGTTCGTTCATTTCCGCCACATTTAGGTTTTCATCTTTGGGCCCTTGTTTCATTTTGAGACGTTATCTGGATCATGACGCCATGCATCGTCTCCTCATATTCCTGCTAAGTATGAATTCACATCCTCGTGGGGCGCGCCTGGTCACTTTGTGCAAGTGATCTGGATTGGGGAACATTACGGCGCGGGCATCTGGATCATCCCTCTAGCATCCGCCGGATGCTCGTGTCGTCCCGCGTTCAATTTGAAACGCTCCACACCATGCCATTGTACGTGCACTCGACGACAACTGACGCCCCTCCTGTTCCCGTCCTTGGAATCAAAATGACGCGCGCAGTCGCCCCCCGTGTCCTCGACCTTGTCCAAACGTTCATTGCCCTTATCGATGGCGGGCAGAACCGTGTTGGTGGGAAAATACTAGGACATGGAACGCTCGACCCTTCCCGGGATGGAATTGGAACGACATCATGCCGTAGGCAGTGCATGACGCCTGATGCTCGGATCGTCGGTGTCCGTTGCCGTTCCTTTTCCTTTTTCTTTATTTGGACTTTTCTTCCTACCTGTTTTCGTCGAACCCTGTGCCGTGTGCACCGTTCACTTTCAACTCGCGGCCCATCTGAGCAGCGCGTGGTCGCATCCGACAAACGCGCCNACGCGCCGGAGGGGGCGCGCGGGCACAAGGCGCTGATGCGGCAGGAGGGAATCCCGGTCGCGGCGCTTGTATTACTCACATCTTGGACGTGCGCACGGGGTCCTGACAGATGGGAAGATGGAGTGTTTGATCTCGCAGCGCCTGACGTAACCTTGGTGTGCCTCCGCGTCCGGACCGCCGGTGGGGCGCCCCGCCCAGTCTTTACCTCTTGTGGCACTGCGGCGGCTCACCGGGTGATGGGGTTTGGCGCGCGCTGCCATGAGCGCTTAAGTTATTTTCGGCGGAGGGCGTTCACGAAAGAACCCTTCCAGTTCTATCCCTTCTGATAATTCTGATTTGCGTCGGGCCGCGTGTTCTGTGCTTGTTCTGTTTAGCATGGGCTTTGCTGACTGCGTTGTTTTGACTGTGATTGTGCAGGCCAACTCGTCGCGTCGGAGACGGAAGAAGAAATATTCAGGATTCTGGGTGAGTGTCGTCGATATTTGGAACTTTTTCGCTTTGCTCCGCCGCCGCGCCTCGAGGAGTCGCCCAGACGACGGAGCGATACGTACTTTGCGACCTCGTGGCGGGCATGCAATCTTCTTTGACATCGGCTAGGTAGTCCTGGAGTTGGGCATTGGCTCGGCAATTGTTCTGCGCCCACTGTCGCGTATGTAGCGATATAAATTGTGATCAGTGCTGATTGGGCTTTCCGGTTTTTTTTTCTTCTTTTTTTTTTGCAATTCAGGTGTACCGTGGCAGGAGCCTTGTGAGCGGGTTCGTGGATGAAGAGTTTTGGCTGTTGTCGAGGGCTTTTTGTACGAAATATATATAAGACACCGTTGTAACGGACTATCATATGTCAGGGCAAGCAGGTCATGGGACCGAAAGAATACAAAAAGTGAGGGCAGAATGGAAGAAGGAAAAGAAAAAAAAAAAGTCGAGAAGGAGGACGAAAGGGGAAAGGGACAAAGGCATGTACCCGGAGGGGCAGGAGGACGGGCGGAGGAGGAGCCCAAAGGGGGAAAGACGGACGAACGTTCGGTGCAGATAGGCCAAGATACGCCACCGCGGTGGGAATCGTCCGGGGTCCTGGTGAGCGCCCATCGATGGCCTGTTCTTCCCTCCATACAACAACAACAACGTCCATCTGCTTCTCTCGCTCTCCTCTCCTCCCCCAACTATCATCATCCTCGACATGGAGGAACTGTCCGCTCGTGCTATTGAGAGGGCCCATCATGGAGTGTGAGTACTCTCGTTTTGACGTCCCGTTCATTTCTCTCCCCCGAGCGAAAAAAAAAATTTGGAGGCGGTGCACCAAGTCCGTGGAATTGTCCCACCCGCCGTCCGTCCGCGCCCTCTCTCTCCTCGTATACAAGTACGCTCTTGTTCTGACTTTTTATTATTTCTCTCCTCCATTGCGCCTCAACACCTCATCATCGCCATCCCGCGGCATCAAACGTTTCGCGTCCCATCGAATTCACAACACCGCCTCCCCCGCCCCGCCCCAATTCGCACGCTCGCCTATATCCCGCCCTCTGGTCTCGCCACCTCCCTGATCGCGCAACTCTATCCCTTTTTACCTCCGCCTGCCCACCCATCGTTCGCGATGTCCTCCAAATCCAGGGAATACGACCTCTCCGTCCGCCAGCAGCCCAAGCAGGCCAGGATGTGCGGTGTCGGCGGTACGTCATCCTTACTCATCTTCGCCCTTCTCTTATTGTCGTCGTTCTGAACTGACGCGTTCCGTCCCGCAGCTGACCGTCGGCCTATTGACCCGCCTCCCATCGTGCAGCTGCGCGTCATCGACCACAATCGTCGTAACAGGGCGTCTGCGTCCCCGTCGCCTCCGCCTCAGCATCAACAGGGACACACCCACGAATCACCGCTGGATGCTTCGATGCTGCGCCCGCGGCGTTTGGCCAAACATTTTTGCAGAACCCGTATTATTTCATGTTCGCGAGCCTTGCCAAGCCGGATGACGATACGGAGTTGCATTGGATGAAGGTGAGTACTTTGCTTCGGAATCTACAATGTTTGTGTGGGAGGCTGGGAGCCCTGTAGTAGATTGTGCCGGCTGTCTCTGTCATGGCTGATGGAAAAGATGGAGGTCTATTCACGTGCCATGCATCCCTGTGTTTGGTTTTTGGTTTTCCATATAAACAGAGACTTATTGGGCAGAAAACCCAGTGATAAATGATGGTTATCGTCCCGTGTTCCGCATGCGTCATTCTTACATGTCATCGCGTTCCGCATTTCGACGCGTCTGACGCCCGTTCTATTTCCAGGATGGTAAGACCCGGTGCACCACGGGCTCGGTCGTGTCGTCGCTGTACCATTTGAAAGATTCCGAGAATGACAACCGCGATGCCGGCTTTTTCGTCTTCCCGGACCTCAGCGTGCGCCAGGAGGGCAGCTACCGCCTCAAGCTCAGCCTCTTCGAAGTAGTAGGGTGAGTCGCTCCTCCCTCTGGCATTCTATTGTTACGAGGCTAGAGACAGGCTTGGCTTTAGCGAAGGACTTCATGCGCAAGCATCCCATACTTTTGTTTTCGCCATGACGTGGTCACTCACAGTGTTCTCTAACAGATCGAATGTCTACCATTGCAAGTCCATCTTCTCCGCGCCATTCTATGTGTACACGGCGAAGAAATTCCCGGGCATGGAAGGTGAGCTTTTTTCCGTCTATCCTTCATGGAGAGTTTCATGCTCATCCTTTACAGAGTCGACGCCGCTGTCCTGTTCGCTGGCCGATCAAGGCATCAAGATTCGCATACGAAAAGACATTCGCCAGCGTAAGCCGCGCGGTTCGGGTCCGCCCTTCCCTGCAATGGCCCTGCCGCACCCGCTGCCCGCGCCAGTGCCCATCCCGGACGACGAAGAGCCGGAGCCAGAGAGTGAACCTGAAGAGAAGAGCAGGAAGAGATCGTCTGTAGGAGAGGACCGAGAGGAACGGGAACGGGAACGGGAGGTAAAGAGGGCGCGCCTCGAGGGCGATAGCTCGGGGGAATGGAGCATCGACCCGGCGTTGGCGCCTCCGCCTGCGCCGCCGACTTCGAACGTTTCTGCGGGGACGGGCAGTTCTAGCTACGAACATCACAGGCCGACGTTGCAGAGCATTCCGCCGCCGCCGCCGCCACCGCCCGCGACGGGGGAGCCATCATTATACGCAGCATCACTCGTACGAGCCCCC
>SGPL01000530.1:0-22659 GCA_004802705.1 Bondarzewia mesenterica
CTCGGCATCGGCACAGACTCGATAGCCTCCATGTCCACATCCACATCCCCCACGACCTCCTTCGCCTCGCTCGTCGCGCTGCTCCCGTCCTCAACCTTCTCCTCCCCGTCATCTCCCCGAGACGAAACGGCAGGCGTGCCCACATCCGTGGCTTCCCCCTCCTCGGTGGGAGTGCCCTCCACAACTTTGCTGGGGGACCGCACGTCCTTCGAACGCAGCGTGCTCGGCCCCGCGACAGGCGCAGCCGCTTCGGGCCTGCGTAAGGGTTTGATGATGATCTTGCCACTGGATGCCTTCGACATTGCACTCAAACTAGAGAGAGTTAGACGTCGAAGGAGAAACGAAGTTCGGTCTCGACCTGTTCAGCACCAAAAGTTGCCCGGCGCGCTTCACGATCGCGTCACAGAATTTTGTGTACCGTGACATAACGTAATCTGCTACATCTGAAATTTGAAATTATCCACAGTCCCTTCGAGCATCCGAGCAGATTCGAGTCTGACAGCAAGCCTTAGCTGCTCCATGAATCATGGTGCAAGGATCGCAGCATTGCGATTCAGAGAAAGAGCAAGGAGCACCAATTTATCGTTAAATTTTCAAGCGAGATACTGTACGATGAGCCCGAAGTACACCGCGTCGAGTCATAATTCCGCTTTGCTCTCCCAGTCGATACCATGAAGAGCTCACATAGCCTTCCTGTTCTCCCGTACGATCTCACCAACGTCCGACACGTGTTCGGCACCTTGTACAGATGCTTAAAAAAAAAGAGTACATTCGCCTGCCCTCGCACGAAACCACTCCCGCCGTTCAAAAGCATGACCTCTAATCGAAAACCTTGGTCGCCCTAATACAACACCACACCCGTCAGTCGATGCCAAAAGAACGCTATCAGAAGACTGACGCAAATTCCCACAGTTTCTGCGGATTGTTGTACGTTTCCGTCGTGTACGGGAAGCGGACTGGACGTTGTTAGTCGGCCAGTGAGATTGTTGTGCGAGCAAGGATATCTGCACGGATACGACGGTACTCACACTTGGGCAACTCCGACACATAGGCTGAACAAAGATGATGTCAATTCTACGATCCCAAACTGACCAGTCAAACTCACCGATCGGTTTCGACTCATTGAGGAAACTCCACGCTGTACAAACGAGTCAAAAAAAGGTACCCTGCAACCATGGAATGCTTGTTGGCTCACCCGTACGCCAGTTATGACTGAAAAATACAATGTACGATTGTCAGATTGTGAGAAAGCGACTCCCGAAGCCAGGCTCATACTGACCGCATATTTGCCGAGACCAGACTTCACTCGCTGTAAGTGTAATGCCACTTCAGATGTTCCCTGCACTTACAGATCAGGAGGAGCTAAGGGATCCTATGAGATTGGCCGAAATTTCAACTCAGCCCCGTGAAAGTCAGCAATAAAAGAAATAGCACCGACATCCTTCACGCCGGCGGTTTTGATCTCCGTATCGAGGTCAGTCCATTCAAGTACTTGGTTCCCAGCCATGCCTACCGGATCCAAGAAGCGTGAAGAGACAGCGACGAACGAGAAAGACCTGTGTGATCACGCACCTTTGAACTGGACGTCTTCGCCGGGTTTGCCTCCAAAGACGGCGATCGATGTATTGTGCCGTTCATTCATAAGTGTACTGAACATAGCGCAGGTGGAAGCGCAGTTTCCATTGCTCACTGGAACAGGGAGCAGAAGTTCATACAATAATTCAGGCAAGCGTCAATAGGTGCACATACCAATGGCAACGTTCCTGAATGTGTCAGGCAGAAGGTGAACGAGATATTTTCGAGAAGAGGGAGAATTGGTTTACTTCAGATCGAACGGAGGAGTTTGAGGGACGGGCACAGAGTATGGCGTGCAGATGTCCTGAAAAATGTACGACGTCAAGATGTATTCGATGATATATCTGATACTGCATCAGGAGCTAGAACTCACGTGGAATCTTTGAGAGGTAGGATCAAGGCGCCCGTTCGTCGTTAAGAGTACGGCGGGATCATTGTAGTCGAATGTCAACGGCATTTCAGTATCATTGAGGAATGCCCCTGCATAGCCATATAATTAGATCTGAAAATATAAGGCATATCTCAAGAACCGACAATTGTCCGGGCTGTAGAACGTCAAAGCATCGGTGAGACCTTGCGCAATATCGGCCTTCAGAATTTTCTGTGCCAATGGGTTTGCACGGGAGGTACTCTGGAAGCCCCTGTATAATTCCAAAGATGAATGCAAGGGGGGCGGAGAGGGGAACAAATCGCACGGATATCCAAATTCGAGGCCCGCTAGGAACTGATGGAGGAAGAAACCCAAGCAAACGAAGCCGCCTGAATAAAGCAATGAGCTTGGCGGAGGGGCAAGATTCATACCGAGCGGTGGCTTACCCCCGTTGTTAGTTAGGTCAATCAGAAGCCGAGTCACATTCGAAGATTGAAATTGACTGATTGCTGCCAGAGTATCAGTCTGGAACTGTACAAAGTCGCCCTCGAAAGAGCCGACGAACATCTTGAAGTGGCTGTTAGAGGATTTGTTTCGTGGCTGAGCTCGTTCACTTACCACTCCAGTTTTGTTATCAGGAAGGATGAACGATTTGATGACGCCCGTGCTGCCATTGACAGGAGACAGAGTGGGCAGGAAAGGGTCTGGGAGGGCAATGTCCTGCTTCGACGTCACGTCGACGATCGCAGCACGAGCTTGGCGAGGTGCCCGCTTGTCGTCTTTGATGGTAGCGGACGCACGAAGATCGACACCATTAGTCGCATCCGTGGCAGCGCAATTATTCGCCCAGCTGTATGCATGAAATCAATGTGATTTTGCACATGACACTTCGAGCCTCGAACGTACAAAGAATCCTGGTCGGTGAAAGCAATGCCCAAAAAACTAGCAACGTAGGGGACTGTGACCGTTTCCGCCTCATTAGAATCGACAGGGATGAGTTTGAATGTCAAAGAGGTCTGGGTCAAGAACGACGGGCCTGCCAGGTCACCAACTCGTTGAGAGAAACCGGTGCCGGAAATCCTATAGCTACTGAACACGCTGTTCACGCGCACGCCGTGGTCCAGATAGTTCCCTGAAACCGTGCTGGCAATCTTGTCGACGTAGTCATAGGCATCCATACCGCCAATTTCGAGCACCTTGGCCCCAGCAAGTCTCTGCCAGTCGAACCCAAGTTCGTTGGGTTCGTTAAAGAAGCTGGTGAAGCCTGAACCTAGAAGGGTCAAAAATTCCACAGAGTCCGGGGCAATGAAGACATTTTGGGTTCCATTGACTTCGAGAGTGACGACAGGAGCAGGAAGGATGTTCTGATAGGTGTTGTAACAATTCGGGAACCAACCTGAATAGTCATGAAATGTAGCTTGAGGTTGATGTAAAACTGAATCCGTTCTGGGCGTACGCACGCGTATGTCCATCATTCAGCTGGGTAGTGAAGTCCCACACATCCAGATTAAAATCATAATCTGTCTGTCATGCGATGTCAGGGACTACGCAAAAGTTGGAAAAGTACCACTCACCGTGTACCTCGTAGAATTAATTCTTGCAATATCGGCACGAATGTTAGTCGTCGACTCCTGAAATGGTGGAGGGGAATTCAAATAAAAATCCTCGAACGTAAAGAAATCAAAGACCCGAGCGATATTATTCAGGACATTCTGCCTGAGTGTCTCGTTGAAGGGGAATGACTTCTGGCATGCAATCGCATCAGCTGCTGCCGCAAAGGTCAGGCCGGCGATCTTAGCACAAGGGTCGAAGTTATCAGGAGCCGCGATTGTCTCCAAAACTCCACCTAGCGCGCCCACAAGCGTGATTCGAGTAAAGAGAGAGGACAACATTTGCCTTGAGAGCCTTACGCAGATGTGAACGAAAAGTCGACTGTATTGACGTGCGGTCGGTCCGCACCGTTAAGTACGCATACATGGCGGTTGCCCAGGCAAGGAACCCTGCATATGGTGCGCGATGCGCGACGGGCCTCTCGAAGGCTCGTGTGACGCCAGAAATAGCACGGCACCGTCAGAGACAAATATCGATGTGGGACATACTCCCGTATTTGGTGCCCCTTGTGAGCTGTCCGGCATTAGCTGAGGTAAAAGATAAGACGCCGTGGGAGGAAGTATCGTATTCTCACCGCCCGCGACAGCATCCAGGAGTGCTTTTAGAGAGCCGTATTGGCCGGAAGGAGCCGTTGACTGCCCTGACCATGCACCGACATTGATTCGAAAGGCAGATATTAGGTCCGGTTCTTTCGTTCTTCTTTGGAGAAAAGATGTTCGTAATGGCGGTGTTGGTAGCGAATGCCATGTGCAGTGGCCACGGCGACTTGCTTGATGGTGATGATAGTACCGGTCTCGGACATCTGGAATGATGCCAAATTCGAAGTGAGGATCCGGGTCGAATTTCCCGGATAGAACAGAAGAGGACCGAAAATACTGGAGGCTGAGACATGGGTATGACCTGAGAACAATCAAAGCGCGTTCTGAATCTTAGAAGTGGTAATGCTCCAAGTCAGGAGGGTGATGGCGGCACAAGACCCGTTGAAGACTACTCTTTGCTGGAGCGTACTACCTGCCCAGTGTGTGCCTTGAGTTCGACCGACTATTTCCGCACTCACTGATCACCAACATCAGATGTTGCGCATCACAGAATCCATAAGCACGCAGCAGCTAAATGAAATTATCGAAGAGGGTGCTCACTAAGGACTATTCACTATCACCGATGCGCCCGAGCTCTTCCAGCAAAAATACTTAGATCAAAAGCAGAGGCGTAATCGAGTAATCTCCCAAGCAGCCTGAAATGGCAAAACAAGATACCCAATACAGTGGTAACTGGCCTCAGTTAATACAACCTTACACAGAACCTATCAGTACAAAGAAAAACTTCCACCGGCGTCATTAATGCCAATGCCTGACTTGCAGACCAGCAATGTATTCCACGTCATATTTTTCACCCTTAATCAACTTCGCTGTCCCGTAAGTCTTGACACGAGCATGTTCCCATCTGAATGAGTGAAGACGAGTCAACCGAATAAAATAACAATAAGAAAAACAGGACTCACTCGTCTGTTGTGGGGATTCTTTCATCAAATATTTTTCGTCCCTCAGTTTGCACTTTCTTCGATGGCAAGAGGTCAAGGGGTATTCCGTTGATGAAGTGAGCGAAATGGAAGACGCCGAGTCTGCGATATTGAAGCTGGTCCTTCGGCGGGAGCACGACTAGAGAGAAATCTCAGAAAAGGCTGCGCGAGGTGGTGTCATCTCATGAAAAAAAACTGACCTCTGTGAATAGTACCCTTCAAAAGGCCTCCGGACATGAAGGATAATTGATCGCCAATGTTGATGACAAGGGCACCATCTTGATGCTAAGGCGGAAAGCCAGTCAGCATGAATGAAAACGGTATGAATACCAAGATCGAATACTCGCTCTGACATAGCGCCAGTGACCATCCGGCATGAGGATCTGCAACGCCGTTATCGGTTGAGAGACGAGAGTGCTGATTGAATTGAAATCGGTGTGGCCACTGAGCATGACGTTGTTCGTTTTCGACGCCTCATCGGATGTCAGGGGGTCATAAATCATATATCTGAAAAGCTAAAAAAGGAGCGCATAAGGCACGATAATGACGTGAAAAGAAGGCCTTACATCGTCTCCAGTGCGACCCTGTGCGTCTTCATGCAAATTCCAAAGATGACCCTCTTCGAGACCGAGAACGACGTCAATAAGAGTAAGAACCCGCCGGAGAACTTTTTGACGAGTCTCCTGTTGGTAGTTTAAGCACTTCATCAAAAGCAGGAATAAGGAAGTATAGGTTCTCACAGCAATATAGGCCTTGACGTCGTTCACATATGGCTGGAGAGGTTTAGGATGCCGCGAAACCGGATCGATGCTTCACAATAAAGGTCATCTAAAGATTGTCCATTGCAAGTCTGGCAGAGACTCACTGATTTAAGTAGAAATTGTAATGTTCGATCCTGTCCTTGATCCCGTTGCTGATTTCCCAATAATTCTGGAGCTACGATCGGAGAGTGGTGTGAGCGCGGAACTTTCGAAGAGTTCAGAAAGTCAGACCTTGTAGCCGATGAAGGACCCTTCTTCTGCTATTGGGGCTCGGTGTTGCTCCTTTTCTTCACGAGAGACGCCGTCGAAGGCCAACTGGCCAATGGAGAACTGGTGCTCCAACTGTCGGAAACATTTCAGTTCAAATTCCGTGAGCGACGCGCGAGAACGCTGACGCTGATGAGAAAAAACTCACAGTCTCCTTTGCTATCCCATGGCCTACGACGTAGAAAAATCCATCTCGCTGCAAAGCAGTCTCCACCGTTTTGACGAGCTCGCTGCGCTGAGTGTCGTAGAGAGATAAGTCTACCGTCAAGATATCAGCCCATTCAAGCTCCGTCTCGGTTGTTGGCGGAGGAGCCTTCCATTTGGGAAGAGTGTTCAAGTTCGAATCGCCGGTCACAGAGAAAGGCTCGACGGTTGTGGAGGACATATTCTTCAAGTCGCAATTTGGGTTTCTTCCCCTCACTCGTCATTCCAAACCATCTTATATGTGATTCATCGGATGTCGTTCTAGTCCCGACGAAGGAACATCGTACGGTGAACGGCCGCTTCTCCAGTGCTTGCTAGGCTCATTGCGCCCTTCATTCGCGCCAAAGCACGCAATCTGGAGCCCCATGATCCGCTTGTGTTAGAGAAATGCTCGCTGAAATCAGAAAGATTAACTTTCTGTACATCTAGGAGTCGCCGTTATCTCTTGCTGTTGCACCATCTTCAATTTCAACAAGACACTCTCGCCTAGCTATCACGCATTTTCCAGCCAATCAATGACACTCGCGGTGGGTTCGCTACAGTTTCTTATGGACGATTTTCTTCTGGACTCTCCCGACAATCACACAAACGCAGTGTGAAACCCTCTATCTTTGGGCGCCATTTTTGGAGTTGATGACAACATTTTCTTCCTGCTCAGAAGCTCTATTCTTATAAGAATCTGCATGTCTGTCAAGAAGCTTGTCGAGCGCAACCAGGCGCAACCCATAGGCTTATCCGAGTCTCTCCACTATGACTGCAATCGCGCACCCTTTGCCTCAGGGCGTCGGCTATGGTGTCGTCCTTGGTCTCGGATTCTTCTTCGCGCTCATGATGAACGTTATAACATGGGTGCAGGCCAAATACTCCCATTTTTCGCCGAATTCTGCGTCTGAGTTCACGGCAGCTAGCAGGTCTCTTAAAACTGGCATAGTCGTCGCCGGCATTCTCAGCTCTTGTATGCACTTTTCTCCCCCTCGATGAATCTACCACGCTAATCCGTGGTATGCCCAGGGACATGGAGTTTGACTCTGCTGCAAAGCGCGACTGAGTCGTACAACATTGGTATTTCTGGAGGATACTGGTATGCGGTGGGCGGGACACTTCAGATTGCTGTATTCAGCGTCATCGCCAGCAAGGTTAAGATGAACGCGAATCACGCGACGACATTCCCAGAAGTCGCCTACATCCGCTTTGGAACTGTTGGGCACCTATCTTTCCTATGGTGTGGCATCGTTTGCAATGCGATTGTTTCCGCATGTATCCTTCTTGGAGGTGGGGCCGTGGTGAGCGCATTGACGGGAATGAACGCGTATGCTGCGCTGTTCCTCATCCCCGTTGGCGTTGCCGTCTATGTTGCCACTGGGTGGGTCGAAATTTTCGGCTACTTACGAACATCATATTCACATATATTCATAGTGGTCTGCGAGCAACTTTCATCAGTGACGCTACCCACACATTCTTCCTGCTTGGCATCCTTCTTTGTTTTGGCTTCATGTCAGTATCACACCCTCCCTGCTTTTCGCTTCGCTGATTTTTTTGCAGCACCTACGCGAAATCTGCAGTCATAGGCAGTCCGGGCAAGATGTGGGACCTACTCACGGAAGCAGCGAAAAAGGCCCCTGTTGAGGGAAACTACCATGGCTCTTATTTAACCTTCCGCTCACGATCGGGTGCGATTTTTGCCGTTCAGGTGTGTTCTGTCACCCTGAGCCTGTCTCTGTTTGTCTGATGCAGCCGTCCCAGTCCATCATCACCGGTTTCGGTCTCGTCACTTGTGACCAAGGTCAGCTCGCGCTTATATTGTATCCAATTCTTGTATCAAGCCATCACGTATGTAGGTTACTGGTCTCGCGCGATTGCGTCCAACCCGTCAACGACTGCCAAGGCATATTTTCTTGGTGGATTCGCCTGGTTCTCTATCCCTCTCGCCTGCGGAACTGTGCTTGGCCTGGGTGCCCGCGCTCTTGGTGTTCTTCCAGACTTCCCCGTTCTCACCTCAGAGGATGTCGGAGCCGGGCTCGCGGGCGTCGCGACCGCCAGTTACCTCTTGGGTACTGCAGGCTCGGTGCTGATGTTGCTGCTCATTTTCCTCAGTGTTACCTCAGTGCGTTTGATTGCGACCATCTACACGAAATGCAGAAGGACTGATGATGATTGTCAGGCCTTGAGTGCGGAGATGATAGCAACCTCGACGCTGCTCTCATACGATGTTTACAGACATTACTTCAGGCCTTCCGCCAGCAGTTATGAAGTCGTCAATGCCTCGCGGTACTTCATCGTTTTCTGGGCGATCTTCTCGGGAGGACTTGCTTCCATCTTCAAAGCAGTTGGAATTGTAAGCGATGGCGTGTTTCGAGAATGCCGACTATGTTCTAATTAATTCTCCTCTCGCAGAACCTTGGTTGGCTGTTCTATTTCCTGGGTGTAGCAACTGCATCCGGTGTCTTCCCCATTGCGTTGACATTCACGTGAGTTGATAAGCTGTATATGATTCAAAGGTCTTAAGACTGTCGCGTGCATACAGCTGGAAAGATCTCAGCAAGGCCGGCGCTGTTGCCGGATCTTTGGGTGGCATGGCCATTGCCCTTATCGTCTGGCTGGCCACCGCAAAAGGCATAGGCGGGGCCATCACTGTCCAGACGCTCTCAGATCAATGGGTCTCATTCGCGGGCAACGCCGCTGCCATTATTTCTGGAGGCGTCCTCTCTATCGGCCTGTCTCTGTGGCGCCCCGCAAACTTTGACTGGGAGAAGACGAGGAACATGGCGGCCATCAAGGAGCCCTCAACGACGAATGATAGCGCTGAGGAAGTAAAACGAGACGAGAAGGACGACTTGGATGCAGAGCGGGCGTCTTACAGCGTGGAATTAGCTGAGAAGCCTCAGGAGCATGATGGTCTCGACTTCGCTGGTCTGCAAAGGACGTTCAAAATATACGGCTTTATTTTTGCCTCATTGGCATTGATCATCACTTTCGTACGCGTCTTTCTCTCTTTTAAATCTAGCTGCAGATTCTGATTTGAATTCATGACTTACCAGATCATTCCTGTCCCATTGGGTGCCGCCCCCTACGTGTTTTCAAAGCGCTTCCTTGCATTTGTTGTGGCCGTCATGTTTGTGAGCATGGATCCCTGCTTGTCCTAGGTATAAGATCACGTTCATTGATCGACACAATCTTTCATAGATATGGCTGTTCATCGCGGCGTTCTTGGTCGTGTTCTTGCCTATCATCGAATCTCGGAAGGCTTTGTGGAGGATAGCCCGTCAACTCGTGGGTAAGAGTGCTCAGTGAGTTTTTGAGCCTGAGGGTTCTTTCACAAAAAGGATATGTCGCTGGATTTACGTTTTATTTCTCCTCCCTTTTCTCTATCTCTGTGACGTTCTTATGACTTTGGCGACTATGGCACGAAATAACGGAATTTGTAGAATTAGATGCTGTTAACGTTCTATCCAACGGTAATATAGACTACACCGTCACCTTGTATCTAGTACATCTAGTACTGCCGCGGCTGCATCAACGTCTATTCTGACTTCGAGGCGATGTGTATATCGGTGAGCTCGTGATTCCAGTGTAATGTGATCGTCGGGAGCGGCCAATATTATAGCCGACAATATTGTCAAACTCGATACTTATACCCCGCACAATGACTGGTCATTTCACCAGACGTTTTGAACTTGATCGCGACCGCCTTCCATCCGTGATAAGTAAAGTTCAATCTTGTCGGAGGTTGGCAAGAGCTAGAGGCGTCATTGGCCTGATATTATACGAAAGTTTGCCTCAGCTTCTTCCTAGGTGAGTGTTTCGGAGCTTCTCCTTATCCCGGAATTCTTGAATTACTCCTGTAAGTCTAGCATGCGGTAGCACCTTTCCAGGCCTCGAAATATCCCCTGCTGCCTAGATAGTGACTATGGCTATTCTCTCATTTCCCAAACCAACAACCTTCCAGACATGGCGTACGGTTCACCCACGCGTCCTTCTGCCCATACACCCACCTCCAGAAATATCCAGCTTCCCCGCACTCCCATCGCCGCTCCGGGAAACTGCATTTGGACCCTGCTACGCGCTGAGTACCCATCTCGTGCCATCGGCATTTCCACGGAGCTCTGCAGACGTCTCTCAGCCGCAGGTTCCTATAAATGAAACGAAGGCCGAGCGCAAAGCCCGTTTGTCGCGATTGGCGTCGGAAATGATTGATAGGAAGAGGAAGCAGGAGAGTGGGCAGTCGCTTGGTGAGGGAAGTCGGGCGGTACTCTGGAATTGTCTGAACCGCTATGTCCGACGCGCTGTCCCTAAGGAGAAGAACAGGAAACACTTGACATTGTTTTTCGCTCATGCTAATGGACTGCACAAGGAGGTAGGGACACTTACAGAAGTTCTGACATGCGTACGCTAAGCGCCTAGCTTTATTGGATTCACTGCGCAGACATTTGAGCCGACTCTACGACACCTCTTCTCTCGGTCTGACGCGCCGTATCAGATTGACGAGGTGTGGACCTTTGACGCGGTTCAACATGGAGACTCTGGACTCATCAATGCAGCACAATTGCGCGGAATATGTAAGCGCGTCGAGCACACCATGACATTTTGAGCGTCCATTCCTGAACTTCCAACCATCCTCTTCAGTCGATTGGGCAGACAACGCGCGCGACATCCTCAACTTTTTCTTGCAATACCTTCCAGATAGCGTATCGGCGGATCCGTTACCTGTACACCTGGAGCGTGTGCCTTCATCTGTATCGGAAGAACGGCGCGTACACGGCTTCCGCGAACGCTCTTTGGTTTCCGTCGGACACTCCTTCGGAGGTTGCAGTCTGTAAGCCCACTTGAAGAACACATGACAATTTACTGAGATTCTTTCGCATTTCGTAGCGTCCTGGCAGCGCACGCGATACCCTCCTTATTCTCAGATCTCGTTTTGATTGATCCGGTCATCATTCCATCTGGATATGATCGGAGTGAGAACTTGCGCACGCTCGTGCTGGGCGCCATCTCCCGTCGTGAAACATGGTCTTCACGGTAGGCGGTCATTCTTCACAAATCAGGATAGAGAACCCATTGTCACACGATTTCATCCACAGGGAAGAGGCACATAGACTATTGAGTGCATCGCCGTTCTTCGGCAGATGGGACCCAGAAGTGTTGAAAGTCTACATCGAGCATGCACTCGCGTCTGACCCGAGGGGCATTGTCAGACTCAAAACCACTGGTATTCAGGTATATGCGGATGTGGCTGTCCAAAAATTGAAACCAACATACTGACCGTCTCCTCAGGAAGCGACCGTGTTTCTGGAGAATCTAGTTGCTAATGAAGCATGGGTCTTATTGTCCCAGCTGGACAAACGGATAGCACTGAAGTGGATAATGCCAGGGTCAGGGCCAGGGCAGGACTCTGGGTAAACTCTCCTTCGCACATCCTTTCTGTCCACACGTTGACATGACTTTTTTGAATGTAGGTTCTCAAGTAACGAAGTGACTCAAGAACGTATCTGGCTGAGGCCTCAGAACTCGTCGAACAGACGGATACCAGGAGGTGGCCATCTTGTGAGTAGCAAGGCAACCTTTCGATCAGTTGAGTGCCCTGACAACATAATCTCTCTTTTTCACATAGGTGGTGCAAGAGAAGCCCAAGGAAGTCGGTAAGAGGACTTTGATGTCATTAAAATTGTGCATGATCGCTCAGTCGAGAAACGTCATTCAGCGGATGAAATCCATTCTTTTCTTATTGAGAAATTCGGAAAACGGTGTGCTCGTCTCTAAACTGCCTTGGTCACGACGGCGGCTTGTCGGCACCCCGAAGCCTGTGGGATGATTTGTTAGCCTCACACATTGCCTGGTAGCTGCTTAGCTCCCACTCATGGCTGTCGTCATTTACATACCATTGTCCTGTAGTCTACGTTGCTCCAATACATACAGCTTCAAAATAATCAAAACTCCACATGCGTCGGTACACCAAGGGCCGAGCTCTCCAAAATGTCGTCAGCCGGAAGGGGTCAGCCACATAGGGCGCGTTCAATGCTGTGCACTGGCCGAGAGGAGTTGTTTGTCCTTTCCCCCCGTCCCCCACGGCCTAAACCTCTGCCTTGTTCCGGTTCGTTTGCAGGGTCCTGCTTGGTTCTGTGCGGTCAAGCAAGTTGGAGCTCGAAGCATAAAGCTGTACTCTTCTGGACCGCCGCCGTGCTAGTCGTCTTTCCCCTCTATAAAGTACTCCCAATGTTATGCTGCAGCCCATCCACACCGCCAAACGCTAGGCTACTCTCGTATCGCGTCTTCCTGGCTTTCTATGCATCAATTCTCACAAGCGTTATCGCGGCACCGGCCGCAGAAGTCAGCCAGAGGCGATCGGTTTTAGTAAGGAGAGCAGGTTCTAACTCGATACAAGTATGGGTGCGTGCTCGTCTACTTATCGTGTGAGGTACACTCGCTCATCCCCTCCACAGGTTCCCATTGTCGTGGTCGTCCTCATGGTCGTCGCCGTCATCCTCGTGATCTGGGGCAAACGCAAAAAGTGGTGGAAGAAGCTCCGCGGTGTCTCGCTCGACAACCTGGTCTCCCCTCGTTCGACCTCGGTCACGACGAATGCCAATGGAGTCAGGGAGCTGACGGCAGAAGAAATTGCTGGCCCTGCGGCTGCTGCTCAAGCTCAGGCACGACCTGCGAGGAACCGACGGAATAATAGACGTACACCAAGTCAGATTTCGACGAGGTCGTTGCCGGTGTACATGAAGGAGCCAGGAGAGCACGAGCTCGTCATTATTCAGTAAGAAAAGCTCATTTATCTATTCGTCGTTGTTCTTCTAAACCGGTTTCTTCAGAGGGTCTAAGGACATGGAGGACAACCCCATGGAGCCAACGACCATCATCATGCCCTCGGTCGAAGAGACCGACAGCGAAAGCATAGGCCATTCGCGAAACGACTCTCACTCCTCCTCTATCTACGCCACCATTCCAACTCACGCTCACGTCCAAACACCGTTGCTCCACGGTGACGAAAATCATGATCATGACAACGCAAACGAATCATCTCCGAGAACGCCCGGAGACGAGGGCAACGACAGCAGTGCTGCACTTCTCCAGGAATCCGATGTGGTCGACCCCCGTGGTGAAGCTCCGGCATACTTTGAGGTCATAGGCGATCTTTCGGAGAATGATCTCAGCCGCATGCAAAGCACTGAGACTGCCCCAGGCCTACGAGCCCCATCATGGAAGAGAACGAGCAGCCCGTTGGTCCTACACGGCGACGTTCAGTCTTGCGCGATTTCATCAATGCTGCGTCGCATGCACTCCCCCGCATCCATCCCATGCCAGGACGTTCATCCCACGAAAGTAGTAGACATGCACGCGACAATTCAGGGCCAGCCGTTTCCCTGGAAAGCGATGAGTCTGCGGGGCGCCCTAGCATCAGTGGTGCCCGGCCTAGCACGGCTACACGACCGTCCACCCATCGGCCGTCGCTCTCTGGCACGGGCTCAATGTTCAGCATCGCCTCGTCGCCGCTCCGGCCCATGTCGCGCTCGCGCACCCGTTCGAATTCAAACTTCAACCAAACTCGCGTGCCTCTGACGTCGCCATCGACGATCTCGATTAGCTCGATCTCGGCTCCGCTCTCGCACACGCTTACACGCACGGACTTTGTCTACCCGAAGAGTGGCCCGACGCCCGAGCAGCTGAAACTGATCTCGTCAAGGGAGGCGGTGGGCAAGTTCGGCGTTCCCTACGGTGCGGATGCTCTGGCGTATGTCGCATCGACTTCGCGACTCGACTTGCACGGTCCCCCGCCAGAGTTCGACAGCCATGGTGAGGAGCTTCTGTCCATTGACGGCTTGCCAGTGGCCGGATCTTCCGGTTATCGTCCCCCCTCGGGTTTGAGCACCAGTCAGAATGACCTTTCGCGGGAATCATCTCGAGATGTCGCTGTGGCGTCTGATGCCCAGGAACGGCCTTCCCAAACTGTTCTGAGCCCTTCGTCAGAAGGTCATCCCATTTCAACATTAGACCCCACAGGAGAGGTATCAGTGGATGTTTCGCATGAAGCTGAGCCCACCAATCAAATTAGCGTCCTGCACCAGCCCGAAGCTACGATCACCAGTGCATCCCCTGCCGGCACCCCCGAAGCGCCTTCCCCCACGTCGAATTCGGCACCCTTTTCCGATTCCGAACATCTAACAGTTACTACTGACACAATCACTGACCCCAAGCCGTCATCGTTGACTCTTACCATGGCCTCATCGTCGTCTATGCCTGTATCAACGACGGCCGTTCCTGCACCACAGTCCTCAGCCAAATCTCCCCAACTCTCCATGGCGCCCACCGCTTTCCGCCTATCGGCGAGCGCGCAGAATATGCGCTCCGAGTCTCGCGCGAGCTCAGCTTTGTCGTTCGCCACCGCCGAGGAGGGAGACACGGATACCGAGACCCCGACGACACCCAACGCCAAGGTCAGAATCCCTTCCCCCGAGCCTGCTCTCGGGGCGCGAGGACGACGGCACGACACCGACGACGCCGCGTCTCCCGCAGGCTCAGTTCTCACTTGAAGCTGGAAAGCAAATCGGTGCGACGGTTGCGTAGTCCACGAGATGGCGCGGGGCAGGTTCCTCATTTAGGATTTACGAAACGATTTACCTCTTCCTCTTCTTGACTCCTTCACCTTTGGTTCTGGATACAGATTTTCCCGGAGGATTCGTGTCGATGATCTGATGACTTGCCTTTGGATTTGAAAAGTTTCACGCTTGTCGCTGATCTTATTACTATAGACGTGTATATGTGCATCTAAGTCGGACACCTCGTACTACATCATTTTCTAAACGCTTTTCGTTTCTTTATGCTTCATGGTGCTTTCGTCGTTGTTCTGTATTATCACAGCCAGTTAACACAGTCCTGTAAAATCAGAGTTGGGGGCAACAACGCTCTCGACTGCTCAGCTACCTGCGTGAATTGGATTTGTTTTCTTTGATTGGAAGAGGATAGAGTACACGCTCCTGTAATCGACTATACTCAGCGGGATTAAAATCGAGCTTTGCACGCAATAAGAATCTTTAAAAGAAAAGCGTGAAAGGCGTTGCTGAGATCTAGCGACTTGACGCATATGCAAAATAAGTTGTCTCTCAAGACCTGTAAAAGCATAAAGCATATCCAAACGTATGTATAGCGATTTTTTAACAATACACATGCATCTCAGAAAGTGCATCAACGAAAACACGACACAATGGCAAGAGAGGTGGGCAGATATAAACGAGAGTACACCGAAAGTGAATGAACAAACAATAATGGACGAGAACGAGCAAGTAATAGAGTCTCCCGACCGAAACCGGACGATGCATTGACCGTATGACAAGAGCGAGTAAAACCAACAGTTCGACAACGCAAGAGGATATGAGCAAATATATCGATGGCAACCTACAACCAACAAACCAGACAGCCGCGCGCACACGTCCAGTCGGCTAATACAGGCTAATACCCTCCAGAGCCACCAACCGCGGCCTGCTGCTGCTGCTGCTGGATCGAAGGGGATGACGCGGGCGTCTGCCCTGGACGCGACGGCGAGACCTGCACCTGAACCTGCTGGCTCGGCATAGTCGGCGACGCGCTGTGGAGATGCGGTGAGAGCGAGTGCGCAATGGCGACCGATGGGCTTGCCCTGCTCTGCGGCGGGGTGAGATGAGCCTGGCGCTGTCCCTGCTGTGCAGAGGCCCACTGCACCTGGCGCGAAGTGGGAAGCTTGAGGTTCATACCCATGGACATGTTCTGCCCGACGTTCACGCCGAGCGGGAGGTTGTAGTTCGCGCCGTTGGGGATGACGTGACCCATGTACGCGGCTGGCCGGTTACCGTTGACCTGCATCGTCATGTCCTGCCCCGCGAACGCAGACTTGAGGCTCTGCATCTGTTGAATGCTGAGCGGGCCATGTGGCATGTTCGCGTGGAGGTAGGCGGCTGCGTTGGGCATCGAGGGACTATAACTGTTCATATGGTATCCGTTTGGCATATTCATAGCGTGATGAGGGTTGGGGGGTTTGAGTTGCATAGGGGGATTGGCGGGAGTGGCGACGGGGGATTCAGACGCACCAGCAACGGCTTCTTGTCCTTGAGTAATAGACGCGGCAGAGGCGGGTCGCGACTCTATGTCATTACCATTCGTGGCATGGTGTGCTGCACCGCTGTGTCCGTTCACGACCAAAGTCTGAGTAGCCGGGTTTGGCGGTGAAACCTGTGTGTTCTGGGGGTCGGAATGGAGAGGAGCGACATTAGGCGTAGCCGGAGGACGCATACCACCGTTGGATGACAGGCGCACCTGCGGGACATTGACGAGCGGCTGCATCTTTTTGATCTGCGCCTGCATCGAGATGGGAGTCCCGCTGGTCTGTGGCATCGAGAGCGCCAGACTCGCTTGCTGAGCTTGAGCTTGAGCCTGCATCGCAGCCATTTGCGCAGACTGCGGAGGTGGCATTGAGCGACCGCCACGGGGCATTTGAAGCGCCCCCAACCTAAAGGGAAGAACCGGTTGGACGCGACCGTCGGGCAACGGGACGTAGATCGTGGAATCAGTTGACAGACGATTATGGTCGTCTCCGTGATAGAAGGTCATGCTCTTCTTGAGCCGACTAGAATAATCAAGTCGGGTAAGACCTTTGGGAGACGAAGAATGTTTGGGAAAACTTACCCGACGTCAAACTCGTCGACCAGTACCCGATCTTGCTCATCGGCACCTTCCGGCCCGACTGGCGGCTCGTCATCGCTATCGAACTTCCACCTGTCGCGAATACGCCATAGAATTTCCTGAGAATCTGCGGCGTCGTCATCAGACGGATCTCTAGGTGAACTTCGCAGACTCTGAAGGATTGGATAGTCCACGTCACGTCTCGACGATCTTGGGACATGAACACGTCGGTCCACCCGTAGTACACCTCCCCGTCCACGCCGCGTACGAACTGCTCGCCATGGTTGAGGTGCCTGTTCTTCGTCTGAATCCAATGGTGAAGAACGAGATGTCGAGGAAGACTCGGGAGGGATGAACTTCCAATGTCGCTGGGCGAAAGGTACTGGTTGTGGTTGATATGCGTTCTGTGAAATAGATGACGTAAGAGACAGCACTTGATCCAGTTGGAAATCTGGAAACTTACGTCGATACCATCCTCCCAGTGATGATCCCGTTCCCGTATGCGAAGCATTTCCCGGTCGATGGAACTCTGTATCGAGGCCAGACGCTCCTTCGGCCGTATTATAGCCTCTGCATGTGCAGACGCCGCCATCTCGCCATTGTCCCTCGTCCTGAGCTTGAGAGGAATGCGACTGGAATTGATCGATTAGACAGAAGGATCGAAACGATACTGGATGTGTGCGTACCCTGTGCTTTCGACCACTCTCGGTTTCTTTGGCACCCTCTCTTTGTCGTAAAAGAGCTCGTCGTCTTCCTTGACCCCGAGACTGGTAAATTTTCGCTTCAGATTGACCAAGTCCTCGCGTTTCTCCCACACGGCTAGCGCTTGCAGTGCCGACTCTCGCTTCATTAATTCGCGATTTACCATGTTGTTCACCAATTCATAAGAATTGAGCAACTCTGCCTGGAGGCGGATCAGCTTTTCGGATGATGAAGCTTGAGAGGCCCGAGTCTTGCGCATCGCCTTGACATCGCGGCGCCTGAAGCAGATGTACGATTCGTTCAGCACATCCGACTCATCGAACTGACATGCGAGAAGGTGAGCTAGGACAAAAAAAGTGGACAAGACTGTTGAAGACGTACGTTGAGCACCGGTATGATTCGATGACCGCCCCGCTCCAAACGACGTTCTTTCCAATACGGATAGACTACCTTGGCAAAGCGCACTATCTGGGGAGGCTGAGGTATCCATGCCGGAACGGAGAAGGCGGTAAACACATCGGGACCCAAAGGAGATGAAAACGTGTCTTGGTAGTCGGAGAACGGCGGAAAAGGTGCGCCTTGCTCGAGGCCCTACGATAACGAGATTAAAATTTGTACATAATGACTTGGACGACATGCGCGACGTACATGGTGGAGAAACTCTGTCTTCTCGTGCGTCACTTTCTCAAACAGACCCATTACCAGCTCAAACTGATCCTCAGACATGACCGTGGCCTGGGGTACATCAGGCTCCTTACCCTTGGCCTTGGCGCTTCTCTGCGAAAAGCGAGTGCCGGCGCCCGAGAGAGCACCCTGCGCGGATGTGCCCTCTCCCCTTGCCTCCTCGTTGTTCTTCTCTAGCCACTCTTCATCCCGCTCGTCCATGAAATAGGTGAAGCCATTAGCAAGACTGTCCGCGATGGCCTCCTCGACTGTCTCGGATGTCTTGATATACGAGAACGGGTCCTTCCACCTATCGGGGGGATAGGACTGGTCATAGTCGTCGACAAGGCCGGCGTAGTCCGGAATGGGGATGTACGCATCCTGCTGCTTTGCAGCTTTGTCCGACGCTCCTCGGGTGGTCCTTTGAACGGCAGCATTGTGTCTAGACGCGGCAGATAAGACGGCCTGAAGATGGTGTTCCTACATAAACCAGAGACTGAGTCAGCATTCCGCGGAATGGATTCCCACGGCGACAGCCAATCAGAGCATGCCACATGGGTGTCGTTCAACAAGGGTCGCTAGGGGCGCAGAGGGGGCGAAAAACGATGCTCACATTGGCATCCTCAGCGTCGACGCCGGCAGTAGAGATAACTCGGGCCTTCTCCTCGTCCTCGTCGAAGGCCACAGGGTCTGCATCGATGTTGCCCTGGATGACTCGCAGGCGTGTCTTGTTGGTGACACGGTTGCGGTTGCGTAGGGTCGAGGGGCCTGGGTTGTGGTTGCGGGGCATGTCATGGAGAGCAAGGCAGGAGATGGAAAAAATAAATTATGGCGGATGTGCTTGCTGAGGAAAAGTGCTGAGCTCGCTGTCGATGGCGGCGACGGCGCTGACGGGACAATGGTTTGGGGCGCGCCGGAGAATTTTGGCCGAGATTTCGGCCCGAAAAACATGAATTGTAGGCGACGCGCTATTTGGCTCGTGTAAACACCTCCTCTCTCGGACGTTCCCTTCCTTTCGGCTTTTATATCCCAACAGAACAATAATTCTCGCCAGGTTTGAAACCCATCGGTCCATGTCTGTGCTTTTGCACTGGCCCGTGTAGCCACGTTCTTTGCCGTCAGTTTCATGCCCGAAAGTTCGTATTTCTCACGAAACAGGCCGGCGTATGCCACCCTGCCACTGACACGCTCAGGACGTGCTTTTCGCGAAAATGGTTTCGCTTGAAAAATCTGAAGCATGTCGACGATTGCAGGCCGGAGCAGGAACGTTTTCCTCATTCCTGGCAGTTACACGGTGTCTTCTTCAACTTTCCTCTTCAGCTCATACACAAACGTTTCATGCCAAGGGAGTGACAACTTTCTTTGAATGAAGACTCATTGATCTGCTTCATACAGAACGACTGTCTTCTGTATGGTCAGCCACGGAGACTAATTGATCTGTACTGCAGGCGCTTCCCTCTGTTGCCCAAATGTTCCTTCCATCTTCGCTCATCGTTGCTGACCCGCGACCTCACTTGACTCCATATGGCTTTGAGCATTCGAATTTGACTATCTACCGTCTACGGTAGCGGCCCCCATCCGTCTCTAATACACCAATGCAAATATTCTTTTTACTCATACTTGAAGTCGTTGGTGCGGAAAGCGCCCCGTCGTCTCGACACATATGTCATCGGCTCATCGATTTCGAATGACTCGACTCACGTTCCTGAAGACGTACAAAAATCGAGTCAAAATTATGAGCTTGGGCTGTAGGTTCCGGTGTCCATTTGCAGGATAACACGAGCTCAAATGTCGTTTATCAACTCGTACAAGCCACCGCAGGTGGAGTCCCTGCCTGGCTACTACGGGCCAGACCCGTACGACATCAACTTCGTCTTCCCCATCAACCTTTCCTCCCTCGAGACCGAACGCGTTAAATTGACGCCGTTGATCCCATCCATCCACGTCCAAACATACGCCGACCAAGTTAATCAACACCCTGAACTCCAACGCTGGCTCCCATTCGGCCATAAAACGGTTGATGAAATCCTCAGCTTCGTTGAGATGCGAGTGCGACGCGACCCCGGGTGGGTGATGTTTGCCGTCATCGACAAGGGTCGACCCGATCCTGCGCACCCGGAATTCGAGGGCGGCAGCATGGCGGGCGTCATCGGGCTGATCAGCACCTCGGCAGCGAACCTGTCGACCGAAGTAGGATGGGTCGTCACATTCCCCGCATTCCAACGCACGCACGTCACGTCCCACGCGGTAGGCTTGCTGCTGCGCTACTGTCTGGAGCCGGCGAGTGCGCCTGTGCCGGGGCTAGGGCTTCGGAGGGTCCAGTGGACGGCGAACACGCGGAATATCCCTTCGATAACTGCGGCGCAGAGGACGGGATTCAAGCTGGAGGGGACATTGAGGTGGACTTGGGTGCTTCCCGAAGGAAAGGAGGGACATGTGCCGAGGAAGAACGACCCGAAGAGTGAGAATCCGGGGAGGGACAGTGCGATGCTGTCGATTTGCTGTGACGATTGGGAGAATGGGGGCAGAGAGCATGTCAAGCAGTTGTTGGACCGACAGTAAGAGAAAAGTAGCACTCGAAGATGTGGATACCCTCGAGCGCATGATACCATCCACGTTGGTGGGGGCGTGCTTCGCACTTACTTCGAATCCCCACGGCTAAAATTGGTGTCGTTCGTCGAACAGACGGAGTCAGACGGACATGCAGGTGCAATAGGCTCTTCCAAGACTTCGTAGAACGCCGTCATCAGCATCGATCGGCTACGATCATCCACATGAACAAGCCTGCGTGTCCGTCACGCCGTGGGCTGTCTGCTGATCCACATTCCCTAGCCCTGAACGTTGAACCTTAGTAACAGAGAAAAACGTGGACACCGAGGTTGGCGGCAACAATTCATCGGCATCTCCGGTTCTTCGCTTTCCACTGCCGTTGTACTTATTAGTATCTGAAATTTTCATGACTTACCAAACGATCCTTGATAGTGTGATGGGCAACACCAGGCAACACGCGCTCGAGCCACTAGTCGCGCGAAAATTTGGAAAAATCGGCTATAATGGTCCGGAACTTATAGATGTATGCCGACTGCCAACGAGGTGAGCGAGTGAGAAGAAAAGAAAGCTTCAAAAGGAACAAAAGAGCGGGTTCAAGGCGGGTTAGAGTGTGTGCCAACAGTTGTTGTGGCAGAGAGGGGTTTTGCCGGCGCTCCCTTCGTCTTCGTCGCACGCGCTACTTTTGCACCGGATACAATCCACAACACAACCACCATTTACCACGACCACCATCTTTGAGCGGCAACGACGACGATAGCCACGGAAAACGATACTTAGGAGTACTTGCTAGTAGAAGGGCTCGATCATGTCTGGGAAAGCCCCTCCACGAGGCCCAAGAGCCCTTCTGCATTCGTTGGCAGCCGCCTCAAGTCCTGCTGCTGCCACGGCTTCTTTGTCCTCGCCGTCGTCCTCTGTCTCAAATCCTCCCATAAATCCTTCAAACAACGCGAATTCGCGACTGGGAGCTACGCCACCCACGGGGCCACGCAGTTTAACGAACGGAGTTGTGCAGTCGAAGAAGCCTGGCGCGAAGCCGTTCGTCAATGGACACAATCCCCTCGTCGCTCCAGTCAAGCCCAATGGTGTTCCTAAAGTCAATGGATCATCTCCCCCCAGCGGTCCAAGTGCTACGCATGGAAAGCAGCCAACGAAAGGAAAACAAGTCGAGATCAAATGGAGTCATCAAGCGATCGCCAGTAGCGTAAGTCCAAGTTCTTTTTTCTCTCCTTTTTCAACAATCTGCGTTCTTCGAAAAAAAAAAATGCTTTGTGAAGAGACGAGGTTGCAATCAGGATGATGTCTTTGCTTTCTGAACGTGTCCGAATGATTGATCCAGAATTACTCAGTCGCGCACAGCACTTTCGTTCTTCGGCTCCTTTCTTCTACGCGAATAACCTTTCCGCTGACGCGCGCAGTCGAGTCTGGCAGATTTAAAATCTCCTAGATGCGACACAACGACGCGTACAGCATGAGTTACTGTTGAGCTCGTCAATCTCCTTTTCTTTTCTTCGCGCCTATTACCCTCGATTCCATATTTGACGCGTTATTTCGTCTCTTTAGTCTCGATTACCCGGTGATGCGGGTCCTTCAACAAGCCCTCATCGGACCGTGCCGCTAGCGGCTCCAGGCATCAATGGACAAGCATCGGGAGGCTGGTCATCGAGCTTCTCAACCATCTCGCAGCCCATCCCCACAGCGCCTAGGGCTGTATCTTTCAACCCACCCCAGCCAACCACAGAACCTCCGCCGCCGCCGCCTCCGACGACCGAACCTCCACCTCCACC
>SGPL01000531.1:0-22570 GCA_004802705.1 Bondarzewia mesenterica
CTTTACACAGCACTCTCTCGCGTTCGTAAAAGAAGCGATATTTTGTTACTTACTGCTGACAACTTCGACGGTTTCGCAACGAACGTAGTATACGAGCAATTACTTCTATAGCCGACGGCCGCAGGGACCCCTTGCCTCAGATATCTACAAGGTGAATCTACCCATGTTACAAGGCTACTCCGCTACGGATGAGCTTCACTCGTTATCACCTTCACCCGAGAATCACCCCACAGGGTGGTTAATGGTTGTATTAAGCCGCGCGAAGAGTGAAATTAAGCGGGTTCTGGCCTTACAATGTAGGTTCCATGATACGTTTCGTTAGAGGCAATCCAGATACAAAGGGAGGATGCATTCTGCAATGCTGCCATTGAAACCTTGGAAGTGATCGAGGCTCCGTGCATCCCATTTCTTTCCCGAGAACCACCCCGACTAACGCCTCCCGCGCCTCCGATTTCCACCTCTGTACATCCCACACACCCGCACATATTGCCAGCTGGCTCCGACTCTCGCCCGCACGCCCGAAATACTCGCCAGCGCCCACTCACAGACCTCACTCGTCCGGCGCAAAGCGGCGGCACAAAGTTACTCTTCTTGCGGAACACCAACACTGTCCCACCGACCCTGGCCAAGCTCGCCTGCCTCGACTGCTCGCGCACGGATTTCCCAAGCATTCAGGGACTGCTCAACCACTGCCGGCTTCGCCACGCGCGCGACTTTGGGAGTCACGATGAGTGCATCCGGAACTGTGCCCTGCAGATCCCACACGACGAACAGGAGTGGGTACGACAGAATGGTATCGAGCTCGCGGAGGCCAGTTTGCCGAGCTTGTGAAGTCTTTTCGAGATTGCTGTCGCTGGGAGGGGGACGGAAACGAGTTCCGCTCAGAATGATGTCAAGCGGGAGAAAGTACAATCTGAAGAAATTGTGGGCGCTACTGATGGCGACGCCGGCCCTGGTGCGAAAAGGAGCACCCATTTGTCTAGAACACTTGGACATCACATTGACACGCTCGCACTGGCGCCGTTTCTCGGCCGTACGCCCAGACGGAGGGGCATCAATGTTCAAGTTGAGGACGGTATTGTAGATATTTTTGGGGTTGTTGGGGACATCAGTTCGCCGGCAAAACCTAAATGGTGGATGCCCTATACCCATCGGAGTAAAGCGCGCGCTACTCTTGACGCCGTGCCTCCTGAAGCTGGGGAGAGCGACGAGACTCCTAAAGTTGCAAGCTCATTGGAGTCTGCTGTTCCTCGTCCATTATTGGAGACTGCTAAAGCATCGGCTGGAAGTTTCATGTCATCGCGCGAGTAACGGTGTCAGACCATAGCCTGTGGCTGCCGCCCAGTGAGTCTCTCACCCTCATCAAAGTTTTCGACTCCAAACTTGATCCTTAGCAGATCGCCGAACACCTGCTCTCCAGGAACATACTCACCGTTGGATGCTGTCAGTGGATTCTCTTTCCTATGTAGGTTTCCCTTTTACCTTAAACCTCCATGGAGCGCTCAAAGCAGCATCATGCTGCGTGCCAGAACCTACATATCTCAGCCTTCCTCGCCAAGATGAGGGTCACTTGTCTCACGGACCCCCCACCCTCGACTCTCATGGATTCTATTATCGTCACATCCCTCCCATTTGCTGTCGCGCGCACGACAGATCGTCCGTTCCTGGCACGTCTAATACTTACCTTGGTGGGATCGCAGAATCCTCCTATGGAAATTGAACACTGGGTCGAGGTCAGTCAAAACCTCCTTTATTGCGCTTCTTTCCGCGGCGCCTTTCAATAACTGATCCTCGTTGCTCGGACTTGTTTCGGTTCCGCTGAATGCATGTAGCTCGATTCGCTCAAGTCGATGAATCCTGCACTCGGAGACGAGCAAGTGTTGGATGTCGAGTTGGATCGGCACACAGACTGTTCCCTGTTACTGCGTCCGAGCGCATTGGTGGCGGTGACAGCGTAACGCTGCTAATGCCATCACACTCTGAATCAGGATCAGAAAAGAAGAGCTTGAGTGGCGTGATCTCTCGAGAGAAGACGTTCCCACAGCTTCCAAGTGGGTAACAAAATTACGACTTCGTGGGCGCGTACTTATCGTATCTCGGATAGCTTACCAAGGAGCTCTGAGATCGCTCGTGTTGCGTTTTCCGGCGACCGCGCGAGGTGCGGACTACTTACTTGCTCGAACCACTCGTAGTCATTCCGAAGTCACTCTAACACGGGCAGCCCTCTTTCTGCAGATGCAAAAAGCCGAAATCCACCCCAGGTCCCGTACAGACTGATGTCCTCGCCAGCCCAGTTCCGCGGTCTGGTTCCCGGCCGCCGTAAGGCCATCGAAGTAAGTTCACGTTTGTCTTCTGGTGCCCTTAATGAAGGAATTCGTTTTTTCTCAGTGGGGTCGGGCTCGAGCTTTGCGCGAGGTGTACGAGGAGCATGTCCGGACGTCATCTGCTCCGGGTGCGGAAGGTTTGATACCTTTGACGACCGGAGACGTCTTCTACTGGCTAGAATATGAGGGTCTTTTTGTTCGCCCCGCGCGGCCCCAGACTGAGACTGAATGCGCAGATGCGGAGAAGAAGGACCCTGGACCGTCCAGCGGCCCCACTGCGTCTACGGTCCTCGATGCGTTTTGTCCTGCTTGTGGACTCGCTTTGGTCGCTCATGCTCCTTCCGTCAAGCAGGAGACGAGACAATTTTGCAGCGTTCTCTCATCAGATCTTTCACCTGACATGAGTCTGAGATTACCGGTTGTGAACATCAGTTCAATTATTGATTCCATTCCCCCACGCGCACCTGTGACTTCGTCTTCTGGGCTTGGACCTGTGGTCACGACGATCTCTCGCTTTGCCCGCGTGCTTTTGGATTCAGCAGACCCGAGGCTTACGGAAGCTATTCGCAGTCTCGTAGATCCACTGGAATTGTCATGTTTTCGTAGTCGGAGGCAAAGCATCCCCACCCCAACGCTGCCATCACCGCCCGCAGGATCAGAAGAAGATGCCACTCTTGCGCCGCTTGCTCTCTTATCTCTCGTGCTGCGCGTCTTCACCCGTCGGCTAGTAGATGGTGCCGTTGCGGCACTGCAGCGCGATATCGCGAGCGGCCGCGCTCACGCTGGTGGACGCGGCAAGGAGCGCAAGGTCAGGGCTGTCCTCGCGCCTGCGCAATTCGCGCGCGAGGTCCACGCTCGATCCGGAGGAGCATCACGTGAAGGATATTTGAGTCGGTCCCTCTTTTTTAGCGTGGCCGAACTGGGCAGTTCTATCGGGCCGCGAACGCACCCCTGGGTCTCCCTGGGTGCATTCCAAACAAGTCACCATGGATACTCATCAGTCTGCATGCGTGCCTGGTACAGTGGTGAAAGTAGAGGATGAAGAGGGATGAAGGTGATTGTTATGTAGAGGAAGAGGGAAGGGGAGCGTGGGAGGAGGTGGATGCTTGGCGTGTAGATGAGAAAAATATAACTGTACTTACAATAGATGATAGGAAATCATTTTCAATTGAATTATAGTGGTGGGGAAGTGATCCAACAGTTTGGCTATGCTTGAACGTAGACCACTTCATCTCGTTCGGTTTTCCGGCACGGCAGGGACCGCAGGAGATTTATGAATTCAATATACCGCCGAGCTGCGAGCATTCGCTCGGGCGTTCATTTATTTTCAGTCTTTCCTTCTCTTCCTTCTTCTTCCCCCTTCATCCCTTTTCAGATCCCACATCCCTTCAACCCACTCTGTGGTGCCCTTCCGTCCCCCCCACCGTGCTCTCCCCCCATAGACGATGACGGCTGGCTCTCCCACTATCGACAGCACCATTGGCGCTGCCTTCATCGGCTGGGGCGTGTCCAGTCTGTGAGAACCCACCTTTCCTTTCCGACAACCGCTCTGTTCATGCTGAATGTTTGTCGCAGGGTGTTCGGCGTGTTATGCATCCAGGTATGGTCGTACTTCCAGCGATATCCACGCGATAACATCGCGTACAAATTACTCGTGAGTTTCGTGCCTTTCCTCCGGTCGCCAGCACGTCTTCACACGAGCGACTGCATCAAGGTCGGAGCTTTGTGGTGCGTTGTCCCTTACTGCAGTGCACGAATCACAGTTGACCGGTGTCCATAGGCTGCTAGAATTGCTCCATCAAGCCATGGTTGGTCATTGCGTTTACCATTACGCCGTCAGGTGAGTCTAGCTTTCTCTGTCTACACCCTCAGCAGCCCCCGGAATCCAATATATGCGCAGCAATTTCGGTAATGTCCTAGCGTTCACTGCAAGACCAGTATGGTGCGTGAATTTCCTGATCGTGTCGGCCACGCGAAACTTACGCACGGGCCATCTGTTGGCGTTCTAGGACGCTGAGTGTAAGTATCGCACGTTTGTGACGCTTTCTCAAGGTCCTCATTTCTCGACGACAGCTCCAGGTGACAGTCGGCGTGAGTATAAGCCGACGCATCCGGTGTTAAGGCACTTACGAACGAGATTTGTAGGCAATTGTAGGCACGGTTGTCAAGATGTGAGTGCGAAATGTTTTGCCGAATACTTGATTGATCTAACCTTCATTTTTCTTTTCCTTTAGATGCTTCGGCATGCGAGTCTGGAAATGTAAGAATACTGTCACTGTCACCAGGATTTCCAAATGCGTTGTTCGTCGCCCTTATACGATAGTTTTGCATTGCAGTTAGCAAGGGAAATTATGTGATCACGGGATTCATTGTGAGTTATAGTTCTGGATACTTCGCTTCTAATACATACAATGCATGCTGACGGTGGGTATATGCAGGTAATCATGGCACTTGTTCAACTTGGTGAGCAAAGGCGTCCCCCACTCAATGATAGGTTATCCATTCCACTTCTAACCTCTCATTCTGGAACTCTCAATTGCAGGCTTTGCCTTTAGTAAGTCTCCTCACATGCATGACATCGATCATACCTGTCTGATGCATGATTATGATACATCAAGCATATTCCATCAAATCGTAAGTCCTGATACGCTTTGGACATCTTTTTCACCCATCAACTACTCACCATTTCCTCTCATGCACTGCGTTGGTCCTATCAAAATAGCCTTAGCATTCGTCTGTTCCAAGTGGGCCAACTCAAGGCAAGCACCTCGTACCCCCAGATCTTCGCGTCACACACTTCAACTGATCTTTGAACACTGTTTCGTCCTCCGTTGGGCATTCGGCTCTGGCATCTTCTCATCTAGACAATCGCTACGACATCTTTGGCACTTGGCGTGACGACAGATATCTTCACGGCGGCGGCGCTATCGTACTTCTTACACAAGATGCGCACCGGCTACACCAAGTGAGTCTCGGACATCCTTGCTGCGACTGTTGTGAGTCTTGGTTTCTGATAACCCGTAGGTCTGATACGCTTATCAATCAACTCATTCTGTACTCTGTAAACAACGGGTTTCTGACGAGGTGCGTCACCGGATAATGATGGATTATCCTGTGCTCTTTGGTAGCTCATCATGTGGACATTCAACAGCGTGTGCAGTCTCGCCGTGGTCATCCTGGTACGTTTGCTTCTGTGCATGTGGACCCTCTCGATATGGCGCTGCTAAACAGCGCTTCGCATACAGTACAATATCATGCCAACCAACTTCATCTTTATGGGCATGTACTTCGTCCTGAGCAAGCGTGAGTGCTCCTTATCCTCGGACGCAATACATCGTTCATCATGACATTCACAGTGTACGCAAACTCCTGCCTCTCAACGTGAGTTCCACATTCCTCTCTTTCTGGTCCCATTTCTCACGTGCGCGTGCAATCGCAGCCTCAACACGCGCCGGTTCGTGCGCGGAAAAGGGACTGATCGCGAGGAGGGTACGGGTCCCACGTTCCTCATGGTCGGCAACTTCCAAGGCCGCTCACAAGCCCGGCAGTTCGACGAGATGCACAAAACCATCGATGGCGGCAGCGTGAGTCCCTACATATTTCCTCGTAGTCCTTCTGTAGTATCTCTTTGCTTATGTTTATGGTCCGCTGATAACCCAGCCTACGGCCCCAGTGGAGGTCGATGTGCATCAAGAAGTATCGGTTGTCTCCGATCCGGTATATTTACTTTCTTGTGGGCTGCGGCGACGTGCGATAATGAATACCGTCTCCCCCTCCCCCCTTTTAGGTACCAAAGTACGCCCAGGAGTGGTGACACCTCTCCGCAGTCCCTCCCTCTTCCCTCAAAACCGCAAAACCATAATCAAACTGCTCCAACATCACCCATTCCTGCGTACACACAAACACCAGCCCTCCGCTCTGCCGGCCTCAGAGTCCCCTCCTCCTTGTTATATATTCTTGTTTATATGTCCAACAAATTCTCAAGCATCCGCCCGTCCATCGTTTGCAACCCTTTTGCTTTTTTCCCTCCCGTTTGTATTAGCAACCTGTACTCCTCTGGCCCCCCCAAACCTCTCCCCCCCCAAGCTCGAGATGCGTCGCCTGACCTATGCACTCACCTTATAGGATACATGCACTCTTCCATTCCTCACCGGCTCACCCTTTCTTCCCGGCCTATTTTCGTCACCCCACCCCTTTTCCCGTTGCCCAGCGCCCATCCGTCCATCCATGTGCCGTCGTCACGGGACATTGCGCTATCTCATCTCACACTGCGACGCTTCTATTTTTCCCTCACCATTCTCAATTGCTTGGCGTTGGCCCTTGGCGCTCGCGACCTGATTTGCGCGGCATGATTTGGCGTGGTATGGTCGGGCTCGGGCTGGCGATCGTTTCCGTTACGGCTACCAACACCGGGTACAATAGTATCAAGGCAAGGTTGCCCATCTAAGTACTTATATTGCATACATTGTCCCTTCCCGCATATATGTACTCAATTATCCCGAGTCGATACATCCTCGATCTCTTGCTTTCCGCATCTCTTTTCCCCGTTCTTCCTTTCGTCTCTTTCTCTTTGCTTTTGTTTCTTTCCGAGGTATTGGTTATTGGTCTCTTTCTTATCGGTCACCTCGTCGTCGTTACTGTTGGTTTTTCTCTTTGAATTCGCTGTGAAATAGTGCGCAAATTCCGAAGCTGGAGTCCATTGACGTGCATAGAATTCGAAGTAATTGGAATCTGGATCACATGCAATTGCCACTATGCAACCTTATGATGGCTGCCATGCATAAAATTAACTAGTACATATACCACCGTTAGTGCGTCTCTGACTGTCGATCGCATCGCGATTGTCATATTAGAGCATATTAATCGCGGTTAAAAACTACAGACATGCTGATACGTTAGTAGATGACTTTCCGTAGCCATGTTTTAAGATATGATATTTCATGGAATAAGATCACTGCTTCTGCCCAGGCACTCCTCCAATCAGGTCATGCAAATGGGTGGAGTTTAGCTCTCATACTCGAACACAGATTGTTTTAAAGGCTGCGGAAATTCATCCCCAGTACGAATTTTGAATTGGAAATTTTAAAGACTATGTATTCCAGTACTATTCCTCTTCTAGCACTGCCCTGGCCCGCGCTCGTGGATCCGGATCACCAATTATTTGCAAGATCGCGCGCGAGGACTTTCTCCTGACTTTTCTTTTTGGATTTGTCTTTTTTTCTCCCTGTCGTCGCACGTGTGTATATCGACGGCTGACAGAGAACTCGAAGATCCGACCGCGATAGCTTCCAAGAGCCTTCACAGGCTTTCACCGGCTCTTGAAGTTGAGCGTGCGCGATGCAGATGGCAAGGCACGATTGGCATTGCGGGTTTGCTGGGTTCTGCATATACGTACATATTCTGCGCCGATTCTGCACCTCGGGCGAATATTTCTTTCCAGGGGGAACCAATCATCACTCAGCGCGCGCTGGGGATATTATTGGTCGGCATCATCCAAAGCGCATCGCTTCCAGCATCCCCCGCACCGCGGGGGGCCGGGGAGAATTCTGAAAGATTTGCCAATCTGAACGATGAAACAGCCCGGATATTGTATTGACTGCGCCCTCTTGACCACACATATGTACTCTTACATTTATGCATTTATCGTACACGTTTCGAGTGATGAAAAACAAACGCACACATCATATCTTCCTCTTCCCCTCCGATCCCTCAATAGTTCAATCTGCATGCTGCGTCGACAAGTTGCTCCGCTCATCTTCTTGAGTTCTTTAATTATGGCTATTGGTCTCCCGGATGCCGAGGCTTTCCTTTATGTACTCGGTGTACTTATCAGTGGACGCGGCGAATCAGGAGACGTACTCCCCGTTGGCCTTGTGCCAGTCCTCGATGGAGAGATCCGGGTACTCGTAGAAGACTCTTTTGTGGCCCTCGGGAAGACGGACGTAATTGGGCTTCGAAGCCGCCATCAAACACACCTGAGAAAATCGCTTCCGAGCATGAGCTGCAGTACGTATACTCATGGTGTAGTGCGCAACAGGCCACGGAGACGCACCAATGTTTCTGGGTCCTTAAGTTCAGGCGAGTCAATCGCGGACGCAAAGGGGTGTAGGAGCTCCGGCCTGGGACGTATGATTATAAAATCGGAGAGGGTTCATTACCGAGGGTCGTCGCAGATGGTGAATTGACAAGTGCGTACCAGGTCTTATCATATAACCATAACATGGAGGAACACTTCTTGCAGAAATTCCTCTCTGACGTGGCAATCGCCTCGTGTGCCGTCCCGCGGTGCAATACCGCCTTATAGATTCTGACGCGTACACAACCTTCTTTAGTTTCATATCTGGAGATAGGATTCGACGCACGATATGTTCTCCTTTCCCTCAATCTTCAATGTGTTCGAGTGTGCACCTAAGTTGATGGAGCCGCCAACACCGCCGACTTTGCGGCAGATGGAGCATAGACAAAGTTGGTATGCTACCGGCGTGCTGGATTGTACACTGAATCTCACGGCGCCACAATGGCAGCTTCCCTTGAGCAAGATGGGCATGTTTATGAGACGAGAACTTCAGAGTTCAGATGATACTCAGGGTGATCCTTATATATGCGATCTTATCTTCGAAAACGTCATCGTTTGATCCTATCTGGACCCTAATCTGGGTGTGTCCGGTCGACTCGAAACCTCCAGTCCAGGCAAGTGTCCTTGCCGAAAAGTCCAAAAAAACACAAGTCTGGCGGAGGTACACCATAAAGCAGCAGTGACAGGCTATCCGCAACTACAAAGTGAGTACATGTCGCAAGCAAACAGGAAAACAAGACATACAATCAGATAACTGTCACGGACAATTTCAGAATACCCTTCACGCTCACGATTCATTTTCCCAGAGTAAGTAATCGTCGGCAGCACGCATTAAAACGAAGCAAACTGTATAGTAGCCTCCACATCTCTGGTTCAGCAAGCGCTTAGGTTGACAGAACAAAGTGAGTAAATTCTTGCCCGCCCACTCGAACATTCCCAATCGCGCGGGACACTAAAGGTCATCAACATGGTGATGATTTCGATATTGGGAGAGAGCGGAGAAAGCAGTGGAAATAGCGGTAGGTAGAGGAATTGAATGTGATCTGTATGTCCAGAAGCCATGAGTTTCTATCGGACGTATTCAGACTACCAAGAACGTATGAATCCTCTGGAGGTTGATCAGGATTGACGATGAAGATAGTGAATCGAGATACATACGAATCTACATCAACTGGTTCCTTACCAGGTGCCGCGACCATCATGGTATTTGCATGGCCGCCCGGACGCGAGTCAGACTCTGTCAGACTCACACAAATGAACTTCATGATCACTGTATTCGTTCGGAAATTGACTCCACAGCGGCGGCTACGTGCATGATGATCGATTCAAAAGGCCTCTTTCCAGTTGAATCTACCCGCGCAGGGGAGACGATGTAAGTGGACAAGCCTCTCCGTCATTGATAGGACCTATCTGTCCCATTAAATGGGTGGGATACAAGTCCCGCGCAAAAAGAACAGTGTTGGCAGCAATCGATGACGCTCAGAAAATGTAGTGCCGAATAGCGAATTCGAAGAAACCAACACCAGTGCACAGCAGTGCACTTGCACAAAGTTAGGCAGTAGTTAGGCGCTATTAGCTGTTACATAGTGCAAGGTGCACTTTAAGGTACACCGCCCTTTGAGCTTGAGTGCTATGATGCTGGTCTGTGATCGTGCATGCAGCTGCAGTTAAATAATGGTCGCTTTCGATGGTTGGTGACATGCAGCATGATGCTCAGCGAGCTCAGCACCCCGATATTCGGGATCTCCGTCGCTCCGGCCGGCCCGCTTTCTGTCAGCGGCATGTTTTTCCATACTTTCACAAGTATTTTCCTGAAATGTTGACTATGTTTTCGGGACGACTCTCGCATCCACCTTCTTCCTATACCTAGTTTACCATTCACGCCGTCACGGTCACCAGGTTGTCTTGAGTTTTTCTGGCTCACTCACTGCTCTCCCTACTGCTCTCGGTAGGAGAATTTTGTACATGCACGGGTCTGAGAAACCATATAGAACGGTAGCTATCAGTCACAGACCATCGTCCTTCGTATTCGTTTCTCGTTGTGGGAGCATGTTTATTGGTTTGTGTTGTGTAACCATGCGACGCACTTCCCCGAGTCGTCCGAAATCGACTGTGACTATCAAACGCTTGTTGGACATCTTTTGACTGCTGTCACCTACGTAGCAGTGAGACTGAACGACTACGTCTTTTCTCTTTCACCTTTTCAACGAGACCGACGCCTCATCCCCATTTCTCTCAAGGATTGGATCCAGTCCACTGCTCATTCCTCTCAATACTTCCGAGAGTTTTGCGCCTTTTGTCTCCCATTCCAAAACGCTGCCCTGGCATATCTCGCTTTGCACAGACCGTTATCGTTTTCAAGAGAAAATGCGCATAGCCGTCGTCGGTTCTGGTGTTTCTGGCCTTGCAGCTACATGGGTGCGTCCTCGAAACATTGGCTTTTTGAAAACCCAGTTTTCCAACTTTTTGGTGTCGTCAGCTTCTGAACGAGCACAGCGACCATGATGTCCACATATACGAGTCTGATTCGCGTGCAGGTGGACATGCGAATACTGTTAAGGTTGAATCACCGGACAAGGAGCCAGCTGATGTAGATTCGTATGTATAAATCTCATCGTAATCCTTTATTAAATGGTTTAAATCTTCCCTCAGAGGATTTGTGCGTCCTTATTTTCGCCGATCACCTCTTTTGGCACTCATGGCCCTCGGACACGGCAGATTGTATTCAATCCAACGAGTTATCCCAACTTCCTACGCTTCCTACATTCTCATCCCGCTATCGAGATCCTTCCCACAAAAATGACGTTCAGTGTGTCGCGCGACGGCGGCGCTTTTGAATGGGCGGGGAAGAACTTGTCCACTATTTTCTGTCATCCCAGGCGATTACTGGACCCGGCGATGTGGAGGTTGCTGTATGATGTGCTACGCTTCAACGTGTGTTGCCGACGGTTGCTCGTTGATACTGACAACAATGTCGAACTGTCCATCGGAGAATATCTGGAACGTGAAGGGTATTCACAGAGCTTTATAGATAATTATCTTATCGTGCGTTTTTCTACTTTCTTAACTGATTGGTTTCGTCATGTCAACAGTATGTGCAGCCTATGACTGCGGCTGTGTGGAGCACTCCACCAGATGTGTGCGCTCTAGATTTTCCAGCAAGAACACTGGTACGTTGTACACCCATACTTTACCTTGCGTGTCTGTTTTTTTTCATGATCCTCGTCAGATTCGATTCATGCATAATCATCATCTGCTACAAATCACTGGCAAGCCTTCGTGGTTGACGATCAAAGGTGGCAGGTTTGTCATCCATCTCGCTGTTCTATTCTAATGTCTCACATTAAGAGCGTGCATCCAGTATGAAATACGTCAATGCTATCATCTCCTCCCTGCCCGAAAATGCCTTGCGCCTCTCAAGCTCCGTTGTCTCCGTTACCTCTACGCCATATCCAGATGCAGACGATCGTTTCCTCCTCACGCTGCAGACATTGAGCGGATTGACAGAGAATTATGACCACGTCATCTTCGCGTGCCACTCTGACGACACGCTGAAGATTATGTCTGCTGGTGGGGGGGGTCACGGATGAAGAGAAAAGAATACTCGGCGGGTTCCGATGGAATCGAAACGAGGTGATCGTTCACTCGGACGAAAGCGTAAGTAGCGGAGGCTCCCCGGAGGACGCTGTCTGACTTGACGATTTGGCACAGTTTATGCCGCGCAGCAGATCAGCATGGTCGTGCTGGAATTACTTGACGACATCCGGTGTGGACGCGGAAGGCCGGCATAAAGCGAACAATGACCAAGTTGCATTGTGCGTGGCCCGACCCATTCTATGACATGCTTACTTTATTAATTTCGATGCAGGACATGTAATTGACCATATTTCTCGCATCATTATTTTCCTTTTATAAGAATCACCTCTTTCTGCAGATTGGATGAACGAACTGCAACACCTTTCGCTGGAAGTGCACGGCCCCCTTTTCGCAACTCTGAATCCACCCACCCCGCCTTCTCCCTCGAAGATATCCAGTATTCATCAATACTCACACCCTGTCCTCGACGCTCGCGCCGTGCGTCTACAGTCTGATATTCTTGCTATACAAGGCACCCGAGGCATCTCATATGCCGGAGCATGGTTGAAATATGGATTTCACGAAGACGGGTTCGCTTCTGGGCTGCGCGCAGCTGAGCCGTTGTTGAGGCGTGATGGGCAGGAGGGTCTGGCCTTCGAGATTGCCGATGCGAATAGGGAGGGTGCTGAGGAGATAGCGTGGATTGCGGGGGTCTTTGATTGGTTAGAGCGGAGCGGTGCAAAGGAGAGGATCGCACTCGCCTTGGGCGCGCTGTTGGGATTGATTAGGATGGTCTTAAGCGTGATATTCGATCTAAGGGACGTGAAAGGGGAGGCGCGAGTGGAGGCGCCAGTTAACGGCAAAACGGTCAAAGGTGATGTGAAACCTTTTCGATTTTCCGGGACTAGGGACGTCATGTAGTACTTTTTCCTTTAGATTATTGTGGACTCTATGCTTATGGACTTGATTGCAAAGTTGACCCAAAATCCCCTACGAGTTACTGTATATGCTCTCGCATGCCAACATATCGCCAACGCCAACGGTTCCTACTCGGGTATTCCCGAGTCTCCGCTCATTGTTCATAAAGTCACGAACTTTAATTTTTTCTGTTTGAACACCTCAACCACGCATTTTCCTTCGGCGCGAAATTTTGTGTGCTGCTGGTTTTACTTTCTTTCTGTTGTTCTCTGCCGTCGTTCTAGGACTGATCTGCGAGTGTTTTGCAGTGCGACATCTGCACACACCACGCACAGCTGATTCTTCAGTTTTTTCACCATTTTCCGGAAGTCATGCTTTGCATCGAATTTGTGAGTGTTTTATGTTTGCTTCGTACTCATAGAAGCCTTGTCTATGATTCCAAAAAAAAATTATACTGATTTTAATGAGTACGACCTGCCGTAAGACAGCAGAGATTGACGACCTTATTTTCTATCTGAGACTTATCTCCCACCACATCCCACGTTATGTGTACCAAAGCTAATCATTCTGATTGCGCAGGTCTGCACGGCTAATTCCTGAGGTTTCCGCTGTCGCCGGAGAGAGATTATCCAGCTGCCAGGATCCTCGGTGTGGGACTGACTTGCTCGTCGTACCATAATGTGATGGATCCGGCCTGTTGGATGAAGACAGTAAGCAAATATACATCCGCTAGTGTATTCTGCGTCTGTCTCCAATATATCTTGCATGTCTTGCCCTCACCTGTCGCATGCTTCATTTGGTCGCACTGTAGTAGCCGGAACAACGTGCTACCAAGTAAAAACCTCCTCCTGAATCTCTAAGTCAGGTTATTGATATCAAGTACTCAGTGACAGAACCGGCGATTGGATGTGATCAATGCCGAATCCCACGGATGGAAGGCATACGTTCTCAGGCGAGTGATTTCTAGACCTCTTCTCACAGGTCTGTGCGTTGTGGGCGAGGGTGGGCAGTGCTCGTCTGATGACCACGGGCCCTCTGAAAGTCCGATTTTCAATCCATCCTCCGTGAAAACTTGGCAATCTGGTGATGAGTTTCCGGATGTCGTTCTGTTAAATAATGTATTGCGGCATTATGATATGTGACCGACTTTCTCCATCAGTTGTCCTACAGCTTCGCCCACTACGATGTAATAGTCAGCGCATCGTCACTGACGATGAGTCACTCTCACGCCGGCCTCATAGAACAACATGTGCTCATGGACTATGCTCCCCCATGATGCATTGATGCATGATGACCATGGAGAATGAGTGGTCACTTCATGATCCACGTTAAACCCAAGCATATGGCGCACGAGGCCGCAGATAGAGAGGTAAATTTCATACTGTTTTAGGTCTCCTATCGGGTCTTTCACATGAATTTCCTACTCCTGGTGTGCTCGTGTTGGTGTCTGAAAGTTCATCAGAGATTCTCCGGCGGTGCTTGCCGGAGCGACATTGGCGGAGGGACGGAAATCGGAAATGCGATTGCTTTCGTGCAGTTAATCTCCTGTGCAAGGGTGGTTCATACACTGCTTGGACCATGCGTCATTCGTGGCACGAACAGATAGTGAGCCTGTAAGTTATCGTTAAGATATTGACACTTATTAGGATGAAGTCAGTCAGGTTATCGATCCTCTGCGTAGCAGTTGTATGCTGTTTCTTTTATATTTCAGTTGCTGCACCCGCCACCCTATCATCGTTGGAATGTTGAGGTGTTGATAAACTTTGATTCCGGCAGTACTAACAGCGAGCATGCTGCCCGAGGGATAGCCGCGCAAGGATCACCTGATCAGCTCCTGTGTAAGTTTGGAAGACTCAAAGAGGCTACACTGTAGGATGGCGGGACTTGAGCTTGAGCTTCTCTTCGAACTCCTATATAAGTACATTGCTCGAGCAATGATGCACCTCTCTGCACCCTTTTGTCCGCCTTCTGCTTGACATCATCTGCCTTGCAGAGACTAGCTTTTACATAGACAACTTGTCCTTGTCAGTCATGCATCCTCGAAACTATCGTCTCCGTTTTCTTTCAGATGTCGCTAGGACTTTGCTAGTCCCGCAGGTTCTCCTTCTCGCAGCTCTCCATCTCGTTCATTACAGCCCTGGAGTCTATTTGCGCGTCTTTTTGCATATTGCTGCTGTACCCGTATTCAGTGTTCTGCAGACATGGTACACTTCTCTTGTTAGCCAAAGGGCGGCTGGTATGTCCTATATCATTCATGTGTTGACAGAGTATACACTGACCGTATCTGTCCCAGCATCCCTCGGAGCTGTCCCTATTCCCTGCGTCAGGGGGAAATGGCCTGGCAATCTTGACATTGCATATAATCTTGTGCGGTCTATGAAGCGCGACTATATCATGCAGTACATGGCTGATCTCTTCGACGAGTACGGTTGCGAGACAATTAACACAAGAATCCTATGGAGTGACCAGGTGCAATTTGCTTCCTCCGATGCTTTAACCTGCCAGCAGCTCACCACGGATCGCAGATCATCACCATCAACGAGTTGAACATAAAATTCATGCTCACAGGTGCCGGTTTTGAGTGGTTTCATAAGGGTTATTACTGGCAGGAGCGTTTGTAAGTGGTGAAATGGGTTCAAGTCGTTGATCTTCATTGAGCATATTCGCAGCGAACGTTTTCTTGGAAATGGGATCTTTAACAGGTAAGTAGCGCATTCACATTCCGTATTCATAACCTGAACACATCCATGCGGATTAGAGATCACGGGGAATGGCAGACCGTAAGTTGTGCATTTTTATTGACCTCTCCAAGCCTTAACAATTTTCAGCACCGCCAAATTGCCCGGCCCTGGTTTGCGAAAGATCGAATCTCTGACCTTGATCTCTTCGATCGACACGCCTCCACCACGATGACCTACATGTCTACCTTCTCGAATGTCGAGGAGGCATTCGATGTGCAAGATCTCTTCGCGAGATTTACCCTTGACACCGCCTCCGAGTTCTTGTTTGGCAAGTGTCTGAATACGTTGGAGGGTGCATTGCCCATTGCAGGCAAGGCCAAGACCGGTCCGAAGGGGAGCGCGATTGATGATGAATTCGGGACGTTTGCGTGGGCTTTCGAGGTTCGTCTTTCTTTCCCTCAATTGGAGGGTATCTACCTTTTGCGGGTGTGAATGTGGACTAAAGGGAAACCATAGGACGTACAAGTCAAGATCTCGACAAGAACACGTATCGGAAAAATGTGGCCCATTTTCGAATTGTTCAAGGACAAGACAACTGAGAGCAATGCAGTCGTGCAGGATTGGATAAAGCCTCTTGTAGAGAAGGCATTGGAAGAGAAAGATGAGGATAGCAAGCTGGGCGGGAGGAAGGACGAGGACAAGACGTTTTTAAGTCATCTGGCCGATAGCACAAATGGTGAATCTTTTCTTGTCTCGCTCCATATCTGTAACTCAAGTATGTGAACAATGCTTCTAGATACCGAACTCATCCGGTTTCAGGTCCTGAACATGCTCCTGGCAGGACGTGATACGGTCTGTTTCGACTTTCTACACGCGTCTGTAGTTCACTGATACCCAAAACAAACTAGACGGCGGCGTTGCTAAGCTTTGTTGTCTATCTTTTCTGCGTTCATCCTGATGTGATGGATGAACTGCGCCATGAGATTATCAATGAGTATGGCATAAACGGTCGGCCGACGTGGAGAGCATGCGCAACCTCAAATATCGTTCGTCCATTCATATTGAGATTTGGAATATATCGTATTCACCGCTACCTACAGTTCGTGCAGTCCTCAACGAAACACTTCGTCTGTTCCCCTCTGTTCCCATGAATATCCGACTTTCCGACGACAACCCACATGCATTCCCGGGCTCACCCTCTGGTGACACGCCAAAATATTACATCCCCCCAGGCACTCAGATCCTGTATAATACGCTGCTTGTGCAGCGGAAACACAATCTGTGGGGTAACGACGCCGATCACTTCAAGCCTTCGAGGTGGCTAGACCCGGAACACATCAAGAAGGTCACGAGCAATCCGTTCATGTTCATTCCTTTCCATGCTGGTCCCCGCATTGTATGTACTTCTGCCTTGTTCAATGTTTGTATATGCATTGTTGACTTCGTCTTGTTTTGTTAGTGTCTGGGACAGAACTTCGCCTACAACGAGATGTCGTTCTTCCTCATCCGCCTCTTGCAGAATTTCAGCAGATTTGAGTTGGCGGGAGATGCTCAACCGGAAGATTCCAAGCCGCCGGCGAGATGGAAGAATGGGAAGGGAAGACAGGCATACGAGCAAGTTTGGCCATCCAATTCTGTGACTTCGTATATCAAGGTGAGTGTATTAGTATTACACTAACAGAATGGAACGTGAACTCACGACTCGGATACCTGCGCAGGGTGGTCTATGGATCCGCGCTGTCGCTGCTGCTGATTGAGTCTCATGTTGTGATAGGGGATTGACTATGAGTGAATGAACTGGTGGCGAATGTACCATTGTTCGTAAGTCTCGTTTAGACCTCCACGGGATGCGGTTGTCCTGTGATCGGACTTTTTGTATTGTATGTGTTCATTTTCTCGGTTATTGCAATCAAAAGCTCGCGTTACCGGACTCTCTGTTTATAAATAAATACTCTCGCTGCACAAAATTGTTTTCAACCAACACTTTACTGCACTGCATCGTTCACCTCACCGATTTCAGAAATGTCCAGCAGTGGGCCGCGCAAGCTGTCACGGAAGGGAACACGGTCATGTGATTCTGTCGCGTACGCGTAACGCGTCAGACGTCTTGCTCTGTCACGGTTGAAGTTCAGGAGCATCACGACCTATCACGACCACACCTACTAAGTAGTAGTACGACAGCGGCGGCGGGCCAGTTGAATGACCTCTTTGGCGTCAACGACAACGACAACGACTGATGGCCTCGTCCGCATCGAGCCGGATTGCGCGTCCGACGCCCTTTACGCCCAAACGCCCTCTTTCTTTTCTCGGTGTCGCCGACGATATTCAGCGACCCGCATCGCATGCGACAGCGCCCAACCCAATGTTGCATTCGGCCAAGAAATATAAAGCTTCACTCTCATCTGAAGCCCGTACACATAGTACGAGCAAAGGGAGGCCGCCCCGCCTTCCTTCTTTGCCTGGGACGCCAACGAAGCGAAGTGATGTGCAAAGGGCGAAGACGCCGACGACGCCTCGTCGGGGAACAGACAGTCCGATGTTTGATGCTAAGATCGATATGGACGTGAGCAGAGTTGACCCGGAGGAAGTTCTTGTGGACTTTCAAAACGTCGAGCCTGGAGATGTGTCTGGTGAGGTTGATGAAGCGTTGCTAATGGCCATGGAGTACGGGCGGCAAGACAAGGTATTAGTTTCTATCAGGTCAGTTCACCTTTGTCTCCTCTTGAGCTGCAGTAGGTAGTCTTGTCAAAAGGTAGTTTATTTGCGAGCATATGAGTTTTCATTTATTCCCCGTTTTCTGTTGCAGCAGCTAGGTTGACTGTGCTCGTTCGCAGAATCCGACCATCCGACTCACCTAATGCTTGGGATACGCCAGAGGCTCATCCGAAAACCATCAAATTGCAACCACAGTATCACCGAAACTCGGGAACAGCGCCTCCCGAGTTCCACTTCGACGAGATACTCACAGGGTCGGAGAACAAACCTGTGTATAACGCTGTTGCTCGTAGCCACGTCTGGGCCGCCATGGACGGATACAACTCCGTGATCTTTGCGTATGGTCAAACAGCCAGCGGAAAGACATTTACACTTGTGCGCGGTCTATCGCCTCTTTACTACGTCGGAGTCATAGCCTGATGTATTGTGCTGCAGTCTGGCGACGAAGACCAGCCGGGTATCATCCCTCGCGCAATGAAGGACATTTTCAGATACATTCGACGGACGCCTTCCCGCGAATATCTGCTCCGTTGCTCATACCTCGAGATCTATAACGAAACTATCCACGATCTGCTCGCCCCTCCCTCGTTCAGTGCTTTGCAACCAGTGCAAATTCAAGGCACTGGTGCCAATATCTGGTTGTCACCCCTCCGCGAGGAAGTTGTGACTAGCCTCAAGGGCGTGCACGAAGTGCTCGAGCGTGGATGGGGCAACCGTCGGACCGCGAGCACTGACTGGAACGAACGTAGCAGTCGCAGTCATAGCGTCTTCAGAGTTGTCATTGAGAGCCGGGAGCGGAGCGAAGAGGGTGCCAGTGGAAGGCAGACTCCAAGTCTGGGAATAAGGCCACCCACGCCTGGCGGAACAAAATTGCAAGCTATTGGAGGAAGGAGTGTGCAGACATCCGTATTGAGCTTGATTGACCTTGCTGGGTCAGAGAAGGCAACGTCGGACAAGGAACGCACAAGGGAGGGTAAGTACATCAATACCAGGTCTGTCATGCAACTCAGTTAGAGCATGTCGGACCGCTCTCATGCTCTCATGGACCTTGTACAGCTTATTGACCCTGGGGACCGTCATCTCTACATTGGCTGAGAACTCCGCTAAGAATAAGAGGTGCGTAGTCTACTGATTCCGCCTTCGGTCTCTTTGAACTGTCATAACTTACATTATATAGTGATCACGTCCCATTCCGCAACTCAAAGCTCACCCGAATGCTTCAGCCCTCACTCTCTGGTAATGCGCGTATATCCGTCATATGTACCCTTAATCCAGACACAAGCGCCGTCGCAGAGTCAAACAGCACTTTGCTGTTCGCTCAGAGAATCAAGAAAGTGCAGGCAAGTGTCATTTTTCGATCGCATACAATTTAGACTAGCTCATACCTGGCATCAGTTGAATGCGAAGAAGAAAGAGATCGTGGATATGGATGCCCTTCTCGAGCATTATAGGCAGGAGATTGAGGAGCTCAAAAAACGCCTCGCGGAGAAGGAGAAGGAACAGGAGGCGCCCACCAAGTCTCGCAGGCCGTCTACACGAGAGGTAAAGATAAAAATTCAGGCATATTGAACAACGAAGCTCACCCTAATTTATTAGCAACTAGACGAATCGAGGGCCATGAAGGACCTTAATTCTCGAATCCGTCAACTAACAAACTTAATTCTAACGAGCCAGACGCTAGACGAGAACAAGGCCGACGAGTCACGCCCCACCAGTCCTGCTAAGATCGACTTCGACATGTCTCCTTACCAGGTACACTCGATGCTTCCGAGAACACATTGTCCCCTCTCATGCTCTGCATTGCCTTCAGCTTCAGCAAGAACTTCTCTCTGCTAACCGCCGGAATGAGACTCAGGCAATGCAGATCCTCTCCCTCGAAGCTGCCCTCCTTTCTCGACCAAAGCTACCCCCAGATGCGCCTAAGAGCTCAAAAGACAAGCTCATCGCTGATCAGACGAAAACGATCAGGGAGCTGGAGATCGTGGTGAGAGGTTATGAGGAAAATTTAGGTGAGCCATTGAGGGCGGTAAGGGAGGATGTGGAAAAGGAGTGGACTACAAAGCTCGAGAGTGAGAGGAAGGGGAGGGAGGAGAAGGAAGCGTGGGCAGAACAATTGGTGAAACAATTGGGGAAGGAGAAAAAGGTAAGTTTGTTGTCCGTCCTATCATCCGAATGCATCATGATTGAATTGCCTCAATAGCTGCGGATGCAGCTGGAAGAGGAACGCCGAGCGCTCGCTGCATTTGTGACGAGGTTTGACTCCCTCACTTCAGGTCTCGGTGGCGAGTTAGGTTCCGGAGCTGCGGCCAGCTCCTCGTGCATGCGTTTTCCTTTGCCCATGTTAGGAGAGCGTCTGCGAAATCGTGTAGCCATTCCAACGAGGTTATCGGTCGTCGAAGAAACGGAGTCGTCTCTGCGGATGGACACTGAATGCCTGAAAAGCGAGCCAAGTTTGTTGGAGGAACGGTGGGAGGGGATGGACGAGGAGAGTTTCGAGCTGGATAGGGCCGCGATTGGTGGTGGGGTGCAGACGGCCGGGCGAGATAAGGAGAATCTGCCCTTGTGAAATGAAGAAGGGGGTTTATCTGATCAACACCACGTCTAGTACGTCTCGCATGTTTTGTTCGCTTTCGTGTTTCGCTTTCTTGTTTTCGCTTTCTTGTTTTCGCCTTCGCCTTGATTATGGAACCTCTGTCTAATGTTTGTCATGTTAACATTGAAGAGTGCCAATCCGTAAACAGCTCTCTCACCACCAGCTTTCAGTTTCCCCCTATCCGCTGAACGCTTTTCTTGACTTCATGCAGTACACTCTTCAGCGCAGCGATCAATGCATTTGCAACACGGTGCATCCGCGCGCCCAGTTTACTGAGGACTTGTATTACGCGGCTTTTATCGCTCGGCCCGTACACGTTGCGCTGCACTTCAACGTCAACCTGAGGAGGCGAGCAGTGAGCAGCAACACAAGCGGAGGACGTGAATAGGATGGATACCTCTTCTCCTGGACCTGCGCGCCTCTCAATTATCCGATCGGGTCCTTCTCTCCACTCCAGAATGAGCTCATCTCCATCTGGCGGACTCTGCTCTTTGTATCTCTCATTGGCATCTTCTATCCTCCGCTCCCTCTCCCTGCTGTTCTTCAGCCTGATATTCTCGCTTGAGTCTTTCGCCGTCCCCGTACGCTTCATTATGTTGAGATTGCCGTCGCTGTTCGTATGATACCGGAGGAATTCTGGCGTGTCGTGTTGTAAACCTTTCTAGCCCCTAGTGAGAAGAAATAGAGCTGAAGGCTCGTAAGTGGTTGTGGTATAGTGCGGAAGGAGTTGGATATGGAAAGTTGGCACCTTATGAAGTTATATGATTGAGGGTAGACTCCCCATCGCCCGGCGTCGTGTGGGGGTTCGAGCAATTTACCTCAGGCTGGAGCTTACCAGACAGGATACAGGCCTGTTAGGCTCCGTCTTCAAGGTGAGCAGCTTCATCTCTTGCCAGTCGGCCTTGCTTTGCTTGATCGGTGACGTCATATTCTCTATTTGATGTACACCCAAAGTGAAGCAATTAATATTGCCTCCAACCCCGTTCGCAGCAATGCGGCAGGGCAGCCAGCACCATTGCTTTAGCAGCATGCCACGGTGAATGCAGCGAAAGTACTTATATATTCTAAGTCCATTTGTTGATCAAATTTCATCCCTGCCACTGCGATCCATTCTGAGCCCAAGCTTGTTATCCAGCTCCGAATTGCTTGCGTTCTCACCTTTTCTTTCTTTCGTTTTCATGCGCTTTGCGCGCTACGTCTATTTCCGACTTGTACATTTATCTCGTTTACTCCAATATCTGTTTTTAGAAGAACTTTTCTTTTTTGCCGCTCTAGGGACCATACGAAGAAGACGTCAAGGCCCATCATACCACTTTATAACTCGAGGACATCAATAACCCAGGATACTTTCATCATTTGACAAAGGTATGCAAAATTGATTATCATGTAGATGAGTCCATATCCTTATGATATCCTCGAAATGAAGAATAAAACATCAGATTGATATAGAAAGCGAGACTAACGGAATGCGGAGACTATACACGAGGCAGCGAAGCACGTACTCATACACCTGAAGAAGATATATGTATCAACCCCGCTCCGGCAGGTCAAACGTCACCCGATTCCGCGGCGACTCCGTGATGTCCCCGACGCCGCCCGCATCCTCGCCCTCGTCGTCCGACGGTACCTGGCTCCCGGGAACAGACAGCGAGCTCAACCCTCTGGGCGTCCCGGGTCCCGACCCGTT
>SGPL01000532.1:0-17174 GCA_004802705.1 Bondarzewia mesenterica
CTGAGCGTTTTCGGCAAAGTCCAAGCAGGGGTGGGGGGGTCAAGGCCCTCATAATTCATAATGGATTGTCTCAAGTTGGAGTCAATTTGAAGTTGGCTGTACATTCTTGTTCCGCCAACAAACCTCACGATTCCCGTCTACGCGTAGACCGTCTATCCAGAGTCTTCGCGGGCTATGCAGACGACCGAGAGCGCGTGTCCTGCGTACGCGCTAAAGGGGGGAAGGATTCCAGGTGCTGCGATCCCAATGATATAACATCAATTTGCCGCTTCATCAGAGGAACTACTGCCGCTCACCTTGTCAGCCCGTCATTTCCTTCATGTGTAGGATAATCATATCACCCCTCGTCACATAATACCCTTCCCGCAGGTAATAGAAAGAGAAACCGTCGTTGTGCTCGACGTACTGACAACACTCATCGTCGTGACCGAACAAAGACCAAAAGGTGCTGCCGACGACGCCGACCGATTCGGCGTGTGCGAGGAACGTGGAGACATCGTCCCCGCCTCTGTATCGCAAACAGAAATTTGATCAGCGCCGACCTTTCCTCTTCCAAGTCAATACTAGATATTGAAACCGACCTCGCCCACCCAATCATACTCCCCGGAGACATACGCACGGTCTGCTTCATGCGCAAGCCCTATCCCATTCTCCAACTTGGATACATCTGCAGGATGAAGATAATCGGAAGACATGACCACCACCACCACCACCACCTGTCCCGAACCCTCATAAATCCCATACGTACCGTCAAAAAACAGCTGCTCAGGCACCAGACCATTGATCAACTCCCCTATCTCCCGCATCCATTGAGGCGGCGCAGGCCCATCGTCGCATAGCACCGCCGATAGCTCAAAGACCGATTCCCACTCGAGGATCGTCGAGTCGTCTTCGTACGCGATTCCCGTACACTGATTGACGTGCGTCAGGTTGGTTCGCAATGTACCGCTTGATCGAGTCGACGATGCTTGTCGTGTTGAAAAAGTACGCCCCGATGTTCGGTGGTGTGGTGGTCGAGCCTTGGCCTTGAAACGGATGACCCGCCCATCCGATGAACTGATACTTCCCCCCATGATACCTGCAATGAAGAACAGACTTTAGTGTCTGAGAACTCGTAGACTGAAGTGAATGAAACAGACCAGTTGTAATTGTCGGTCAGCGGTATCAACAGCTTGAGGCCGTACACCCGCGCAGCGAGGATCGCAAAATCGATAGACTCGTACGCGTCCTCGTTGAACACGTCCAGAGAGGGTTCCACGGAAAGCGGATTGCCGACGGAGATCCCCAGCGTATGGCCGCGCACGGAGGTGCCCTGCATGGCCGACACCACACCCATGGCCTCCAGGACGCGGGTTTTCGACGATATGTACACACCCAGTCACATCAAAAAACCCGTCGCCAATCTGAAACTTGTGATGACTCGCCTCGGATCTGGGTTCGCGTTTTCGTCAAGCCCTAACCATATGGAACGGCTCCCCGAGCAACGTCAACTGCGTTCCAGACCTGATACGCCATACACACCCGCATATCTCGCTCTCCCGTTCCCTCGCAAACCAAACACAGCTCATTGACCTCTTCACGAACGCATCTTGCTTTCGGAGGTCATGCGCGACGGAACGGAACCGTAGGATCCGGCCAAGTCCCGTCGAGGTTGTATTCGCTAAGCAATTCACCGCACCAGTGAGACTCGAGACAGTCAAATTGGGCAGCTGAGACAGTATGGCATCGATTATTGTCCGCGATAATCCAGGGCTATCCAAGAGCTCGAGAGGGATGGGAATGAGGGCGAAGGCTGCAGCTAGAAAGCACACGAGAGACGACTAAGAGATAACGCGCATACTTGGAGGCGTACGTCAATGCTCCCCGGTATCACCGTGCACGAGGGTAGGTGGTGTTTTATAGCTTGTCGTTTTGGTGAACGGCCTAAGGGCGGCACGAAGGTGATATGTTCAGCTCGATGCTGGCTCATGATCCTCTCTCGTGACGAACGGGGAATCTTCGGAGGATGCACGGGAAACACAAGAAGTACTTCTGTATTGCTCAGAATCCTGTAAATTGAATTTGAAGACTTTCTTTAAAAAGCCAGTAATCATGGATCTAACGTACGTGCACCACGATCTCGCCGACTCAAACTTGGAGCTGAACGGTGCAGTTATCAGCCTCAGTTCGATGAGGAAGGTGAGCTCAAGCTTGATCAACTAGTTCGGAAAGAGGAAACAACGCTACCCGTATCAATAAACAGACAGACATACGCTCACCCCGCCAGTCTAGATGATATTTGTCTGTGGCCGCAGGGAGAAACGCCGGCCAGCGTCCCGGCGTACAACTGCAGCAGAGGCAAGAGCCATGTCTACCGGATCAGGCGCGACGTATCACACATAGTCAAAGGCCAATGCGAGAGGTGTTTTGTCCAGGGAACTGGTGGGCAGATAAATTCTGACCAAAGAACATCTTGTCTTCCAGAGAAGCATCAAAGGAGGCATTTCGCGATCGCACTTGGCATGTCGCCGGCACCATTCGGAAAGTCCCGAATCTCTGTTCTCCCTTACTGTAGTAAATGTTTAGTCACTACGTTCAACTTCAAGCAGCAAGCTCACGTTTCGATACTGATTGCTCACATTCAGCTGTTATTTTGATCTGTTCACTGAATAGGCTGCTTCTGGCTGCTTTCGATATTTTACGTGTGGAAACATGGCCGACTTTTCCGAGTTTCGTGAGGCTCTTTCTGAAGCTCGTCACATAGTCGTCCTTGCTGGTGCAGGATTGTCTGCAGCATCAGGTAAACATCCACCATATCCTGCACTTATTTCCGTCCTTGAAAGTTTTTTATCCAAAGGAATACCCACATTCAGAGGTGCAGGAGGTCTTTGGAGAAAATATGTAAGTTTATATTGCATCAGTCATTGACAAGCCTGAAGTCATCAGCATCGCTAGGATGCGACGGCCCTCGCCACCCCCGAAGCATTCCAGGAGAACCCTGGGCTTGTGTGGCAATTCTATCATTACCGGCGCGAGGCGTAAGATACTCAGAATGACTCGAAATATCGTGTACTCATGTTGCTATCGGGCATCGGTTTCGACAGTGTCCTCCATGCACAGCCAAATGTGGCCCATCGTGCCATTGCGCTGCTCTGCTCCTCTCAGGATGCTCTCAAACGCATCGCGCCCTCTGCGCTTTCTTTTCATCTTGTCACACAGAATATCGACAACCTCTCCACCCGCGCACTTCCCCCAGATGCTCCACCGTCCGCATACCCGATCGAGATGCACGGCAACCTCTGTCGTGTTAAATGTACAGCATGTGGTTCAGTAGAGACCAACATTGACAGTCCCATATGCCCTGCTCTTGCAGGAACTGAGAAGTTTTATGATAACACAGATCTTGCCGATAAGGAGCAGGCTATTGAAGAGCAGGACTTGCCGAGATGCGCCAAATGCAGTGGACTGGCACGACCTGATGTCGTATGGTTTGGAGAGAGCGTCCAGAACTTAGAAGATATAGCAGAGATGTTGGACAAGCGGTGTGACGTCTTCATCGTGGTCGGAACGTCTTCAACGGTAAGTGAATTGAGCGATGTCAGAAGGCAGGATATTGAAGTTTTCGTAGGTAATGCCTGCTGGTGTGTTCGCAGATGTGGTTCGAGACCATGGTGGAAAGGTTGCTGTGTTTAACATCGAACGCACATCCGCTGACCGCAAAGCTGATTTTGTATTCCTCGGTCCTTGTGAGGAGACACTGGTAGCGGCATTTGGCCTCAATGGTGAGACTCAAATTAACTCTCATTAGTTGTGTGGTGGCTTGCGTGCATAATACCGGTCGCAATGGATGTTCTCTTGTTTGCGTTTCGGTTTCAGCTTGGCGCGGAGCGACTATCGATTTTTCAGCCTGCGTGGCGGTGAGCGATCGGCTTCCGCTCTGTCTGTTTAATTGAGACAAGGAAAACCTGGAAGCCTCGCATGAGGTGAGGATCACGTTGAAGAATGCTGTTCGCGAGTCTAGGGGATGGTAAATGAGGTGCTTGCTGAAGAAGAAAAAAACAGGTATGTCCTCCGTAAATTTATGGTACGTACGTGGGAAGTAGACGTCGTGTACTCTGGTCCCGACGCAGGCGATGGTCGTCGACATCGTGATGTACTTACTAGATACCATTCAATTCAATCACAGTCCCACGACGAGGGTGGATAAATCATTGTCAGTACTATTCGTAAACCTATACTTCGAAAATTCAGGGATAATGTCTAACAGCCACCACTACGATCGCGCATACTGCACGGAAAGACAGCCTCTTCGTCGCATTATTGTTCTTCGTCGGAGCCAGTCCGAAATAGCCCAGCTGTCACATGCCACAGCCGGAGCAGGCCGGAGCTCCCATTGATTAGGATTGGCGACAAAGCGGATCCTACTTGCAATTTTGCCCACTTCGCACGATTGTTTCTCGATGGATAATTTCTGCGAAAAATCCTGATGCCCAGCTCCGCCCGGCCGGAACTGATGCAGATGTTCATCAGGACCTGAATAGGAATTGGTGAATGCGAATGACTCGACTTGCGTTTTTGCGATAAAGGCCGCGGAATCGGTGTTTATTTTCTCCCCACATCGGACAACCTGCTTTGTTCCAGTTCCCGATTTTCTCATCATCTCCACTTTCTGTCTTTGCATGGCTTCCTCGTCCGTTGTTTCCAATGGTGTCGCCAGACCGAATGGTACGGCGAACGGTGTGCGCACGCTCCTCCGGTTGGTATGAGACCTCATCCCGTTACTGATGCACCGACGCACGCTTTGCAGGTGAAGCAGGAAACCGCCTCTGTGCGAGTCCTCCCCGCAGAGTACTACACGCAGTTCCTCTCAGATTCTGCCAAGGAGCGCAAGCCTAGTCCCAGTACGCACGCCTCTTCCAGTTCTCACTTTCTTGTTTCTCATCCGCACCTCAGTCCGCACTCTATTCCCTCTGGAAAAACGTCCAGGTGTCATCTCCCTCCTTGCCGGCAAACCCAACGGAGCGACCTTCCCCCTCACTTCATTATCCTTCACCGTGCGCTCCCCCATAGAGCCCGGGAAGGAGTCGACCGTGGTTGTCGATGGCGATGCGCTGCGTGAGGGATTGCAGTACAGCGCAACGTCCGGGATTCCGTCACTTAATAAATGGTTGACCGACCTACAGGAACGTGAGCACCATCGGGCAAGCGGCGAGGGTTGGAGGGTCAGTGTTACGTCGGGCTCGCAAGATGCCATTTATAAGGTCAGTTTGTAAACCATTTTGTCTACGGACTGCAGGTTGAATGAATTGAACAGGCTGCCAGCGCCTTATTGAACCCAGGTGATTCTATTCTCGTCGAAAAGCCTGTATATGCGTAAGTTTTGTGACTTGATTCCCCCATACTTTCTCACGTTGTCTCCAACAGAGGCGTGATACCCATCTTCCACTCTCTTCATTGCGATATGATTGGTGTGTTTTTTGTCATTATACACACTCTCACCTCATTTATCTCCAACATAGAGGTGGAAACTGACGCGCAGGGCATCGTTTCTTCTTCCCTCCGCTCTATCCTTCAAAATTGGCCCGCATCGAAGCCAAAACCCAAAGCCCTCTACACCGTTCCGGTAAGTTCAATATCTGATTCGAAAGTAATTTCCATTCAACATTATTCTCTATCGCTTTAATCTAGTATGGCGGTAACCCTACAGGGATGACTGCGTCACTAGAACGACGTCTTGAGACCCTCTCTCTTGCACGGCAACACGACTTCATCATCCTCGAAGGTTCGGACCTCGTTCCTGCTCTTTCAATCTTGTCCTTTCTACTAATTCGGCCTGACGATCGTTACAACATTCCAGACGACCCATATTACTTCCTCTACTTTGGCGCTGGACCGCGTATACCTTCCTACTTTACTCTTGAGGCTCAGACGGGCTCCGTTGGCCACGTCCTCCGCTTTGATAGCTTCTCCAAGATTCTCTCCGCCGGTATCCGGATAGGCTTTGTTACGGGCCCGCAAGTCCTCATAGAGGCTATTGACATGCACGTATGTTTCCTTCCCATTGTATGCCCCACCTCGTGCAGAGCCTGACCCAAGCTCACACGTATAGACTTCGTCGGCCAATCTGCAAACCGCCTCACTGACCCAATCCATCGCTTTCGCCCTGCTCGACTCGTGGGGCCCCGACGGATTCAGTGCGCACGTGCACGGTGTGGCCGAGTTCTATAAGCAGAAGCGGGATGTTTTCGAGGCGGCGATGCGGCGGCATTTGGACGGTTTGGCCGAGTGGAGCACACCCCAGGCGGGCATGTTCTTCTGGTGCGTCTCACCCTTATCCTCAGTTTATTCTGCAGATGGATACACAGTTGATTTGTATTTTGTGCCTGGCGTAGGTTCAAGTTGCTGCTGAGCGACGACCCGAATGTCGAAGCCGACTCTTCGGATTTGATATCCAACCAGGCCCTCGAAGGCGGCGTCCTTGCGCTCCCTGGCACGGTATTCATCCCGAACGGAGCGAAGACGGCACACGTACGCGCGGCGTTCAGCTTGCTGGATGAGAAGGACGTGGATGAGGCGCTGAGGAGGTTGCGGTTGGTAATTTTAAAGGAGCGCGGCGTGCAGGCCTAAGCGTTGCATGCTGAGCGCTGAACAGAAAAAAATATAAATGATACTAAAGAACCGAATGTCGGTGTATGAAAACAAAAATCTCTTTGCACAACCCGGAGTGTTCGTCAGCTACGGGCGACATAAACTACACATCTTCTCCCCCAGGTGCCAACCCGAGTCTGTGCCTTTAAGAGATATAAACTCAGGTCTCCGAATACAAGAAATCGAGGTCGAGAGAAAGGCTTGTTAGCTCTGCAAGCGTGGAAATGCATAAGTTTTTATTTATTTTGTGCTATGTCATGCGATCAATACAAATACATTAGAACATATGTGGATCTGATCTGCGAATTCTGAAGACTCAAGGTGTCTCCTGCGGGTGCACAACCAGCTTCACTCCGCTGACGCCCTTGGCCAGTCTCTTCAAGCCCTCCGTCACACCAGCCAATCCGCCAGGCACCACCTCAACCCTGTTTGGCTGAACACCATAAAAGTCATCAATTGGGTGATCTATTGCGCCTCAAAGCGTTGAGTAACCCACCTTGATCGCCTTCTCTTCCAAAAGCCCCGTCAAACATTTATACATTGCCTCTCCGACTTCCTTGTTCACAGGGATATGCACATTTCCGAATACCCACTCGATCCGCTTCCCGTCCTCCGCCTCCCTCCCCGGCTCGCCAACGACAGGCGTGAGAGTCACGACGAGACAGCCATGCGGGGCGAGGATATCCCAGCACGCACGCTGCGACTCTTCTGAGGCAATCGCATCATAGATGAAAGGAACAGGCTTGCTCGTGATGGCGCGCACGGCAGGCAGGAGGGCGCTGTAAGGAGTGCTATGGTAGTCGATCGTGTGCGTCGCTCCTGCGGAAGTGCAGTAGGCNGCGCTGTGTGCGGAGCACGTCGTGATGATGGGGTTGAATCCAGAGAGCTTGGCCAGCTGGGTAGCTGGCGGTGGTGTTGGTTAGTTTNCGGTGCAANGNGGNAGCANGGACGACGCACCGAACTGGCCTACGGAGCTGGCTCCGCCGATGATGATGGCTGGCTGGTTCGAATACTTGCCTCGACCGCCCGCTTCCCACGGAGGANACAACTCTGCACCTCCGNGAGCGCCCCTCTTTCCANTGCCACACATCCCCAGCGCAGCTGTTGCNAGCCCAAGAGGGANGGTGCTAGCGTCATCATAAGTCAGGTTCGNTGGGATCTGCCAGTAGTAGCGGACATAATGATCAGTTCATTGGCTCGCGTCTGACGGAGGGTCAAGGAATCTTATCGNTATGTAGATGGATATGATGATAATCCGTGATAATCATCATGTATAGCAGGATTGANGAAGGACTGAAAGGGATAANCAAACATGCCTTTGCAATTCTAGTAGCAGTTGCCAATCCATACTGCTGGAACGCACCCCGATCGGCGGTGAACAAGCACTGATAAAANCTGCACGACAGATATTCGGTTAGCATAGGACAAGTCTTNAAAATGCGAGNACCTTCAAGGCGCAACTATGNCTNGNGGACATACACTCGATCGCCTTTACTGAGCCCCACCACGCCCGCTCCGAGCTCCTCGACCACACCAGCAACATCGCTCCCGGCCACTGCCGGCCAAGCCTCGACGAACAAGCCAGTGGATTGGATGTAATTGTCGACGGGGTTTAGTGCAGCGGAGTAAATCTTGACAAGAACTTCCCCCGGACCGGGTTTGGGAACTGGTCGGACGCCGACAGTGTAGGGGGCACCCTCGGCAGCAAGAATTAGAGCTTTCTGGACTTCGGGCGCTGACATGATATTGTGTCAAGAACAGTGATGACTGTTGCAAGGGCGATGGTGGATGGGTTTATATACGCGACTAAGAGTATGACCGCTCCATGACGTGCGGAATGACGAGAGTCAGCTTTCAGACCCACTTGGAGTGTGCGTGAACCAACCCATGGTTGCGCCGCTGCGGAGAGACATGTGGACCACGACGAAGGTTTCCTGTGGGAATGACTATCGCTGCTACCAAGTGCGTCGGGGCCGCGAACGTGGCCGAGCAGGTCCCACAGGTCCCACCCTGTTCCGCTTCTGCTTTCCAGTCCACAAACAAAAAAGCCATGGGTAGACTCCTTGAAATACGATGACAACGCGCATTGACATTCTCTGAAGTTGGACTAGCGAGCCCTAACAAAAACCCTCAAAAAAGATCTAGACTCACTTCATCTAACGATTGAATCGTACAAGAAGTTCATCGGGGCTAATAAGTATTAAGGGGCAGATCTCAATCAATTAACCGTATGGTCAGATATATGTTACACAGCGATATATCCATGCCGATGAGGCCTGAGTCTGACGCGTACGATCGAAGGCAATTGGTTGACAGCCCAATTCCGGTTTCGCGCTTCATCCACTGCAGGCCCTATAAGTGGGAGATCTGGCATCGATATTTCTCGATTATTTTGATGCCGCTGCCACCCATATTGTATGTATGAATGGTGCCTGATTCGGTGTGAATGTGAATACAGGTGCGCACGCTGAAGTTTGCTTGACGGCAGGATGAAGGAACCCGTCATCTTTAATAGCTTGTTGAAGAGGACTGTAACCGTATTGCAGTCTCGCACAGAACTTCTCGGAACATGATCACTGATCTGGAATTATGTAGACGAGAGTGAACCCGGCCTAGCGCTGAGCTCGGATCAGTGTAGGCGTGTTAATGTTGAGTGCAAGCAAGTAAGCTTGACTACAAGGAAATGGGGCAAATGAGTGGCAAAGGCCGAGACTTGAAACTCAGCCTGGCCGCGGCGACGACGCGCTCGGTGATGATCAATTAATACGTTTTTCGGGTCCACATTAGTAGGTAGTAACTTCGAGTCAGTCCCTGTTTTGCATCAGGTCTGAAATATTGCTCCGTCATTCAGAACGCTTTCTATAAGATTTATAACTCAGGTACTTATGCTGGTACAATATGCACCCCAGTACATGCGGAGTTTTTGACCGCATTTTTCCCGCACGGCCGGCGGCTCAGCCTTCATGGTCTTCCATGCACTGGGAAGTCCAGTAGCTTCCTTCTCACTCACCCTTCTACTAGCTGAACGATTCCATAAACCATGAACTCACTATTGAGTGCTTTTTTTTCTGTTAGGAATCTGTCTTCTGTGGGTTACAGGCCTCGTTCGGGCTCAGGTTGCTGGGGTGCCACAGTGCGCACCGCAATGTGCAATCGTAGTCGCCAATGCTTCTGGCTGTTCTACCATGTAAGTAGATTCCACTCTTCATATATTGTTATGCACCCAGTTAATATTTTGATCTTCGAATGACAGAACAAATGTGCAATGCATCTGCAGCAACCCCGACTTCGCTTTTGAAGGCGGTCAGTGCCTTGCACAGGAATGCGCTCCTTCGGACCTAAGCGCAGCAGAGCAATATTTTGGAAGTCTATGTTCATCTGGTAAAACTTTCCCTATCGCCTCAAAAAAAACCCCCTTTGAAATAAGTTGTTCCATTTACTTCAGCGAACACGTCTATACCTGCTGGCACATCAACCTCTAGCGTGTTGTTCACACGTCATTCCTCAGGTGGGCACTTGCGCGGTCGATACATTATCTTTGACTGCTATCTGATAATGTCCGCCATAGGCTCCTCTGCAGCGTCAACGGCTTCCGCGTCATCAACGGCTGCTAGTGCCAGCAGCAAGGCATTGTCTCCCTCCCTTACACCATCTTCTATATCCCGCGTCTCCTCCGCCTCTTCAATCTCGTCGGCTTCTCCATCTGTATCTTCTGCGATCAACAATGTGTCCGCTTCTCTTAGCTCTTCAAAAGCAGAGAGTACTAGTATCTCACCAAGCTCAAGTCCCAATGTCGCTGGAACGAACAACGCAGTAAGCGACACGTCCCTGACCTCAATTGTCGCTTGGTCGCTCGGTGGGAGCTTCTTGGTGGTGTTGTCAGCGTTCGGGGAGTTATTTCTATAGGAAACCTCGTACCGTATGTATTTTTGCCACTTGTTGAATTTTGTTTTATAAGCAAAGCGTCCAATCATGTTGTTGAATGTGAATCGGTTCCGGCTATTGTTGGATATTCTCAGATAGCCTATGCTTGTGCCATGGGTTTTTGTTGGTATCTGCGTCTCGTTTGTTAGTATGTAGGGTGACAACTTTTGCATTTTGCTCGAATCAATGTGCTTGAGGCAGAGTCATTGCCCTCACATCAACATTTATAACTTTGTTCCCTGCACCACCGCAGCATAGACATGCCCTTGTATAAAATACAGTAAGTATACAGGAACAAATGAGCTGATAATATTAGGCTGTTCGAACAAGCCGACAGCAGTGCAGATCAAGGTATAAGCCTTGAGAATACGCTGGTGTCTGTCGGACCTGGGATTCACTGGAATATGATCAAGTACTCTATGAATAGTTGCCTCCGACGTGGTCGATCGAGTCATAATTTGTCCGCATACTACTTAACTTTAATCTGAGTCTAGGTGGGCCTCCTCCCTACTCAATACTTACTGAGTACCTACTGAACATCTATAGCTAAGTGCAGGTAGAGGAACTCGCGACACCAAACTGAATCGTCTAGACCCAAATGAAGAATGCGATATGCATAGGCGCAGAGCACGTCACAGTCGTAGACTATGACGAAAATCTCGTTCTAAAACGACTGTGCTTCGAGCACAGGGTATTCATATATTCTCAATACACATATTACCGTAATGCCCACCACTATCAGCTCTATCCTGGATATCCCGTCATGAAGCGACTTGCTCAGCTGGTATTTTCTCTGTTAACATTGAGGCCTTTGTCATTACTCCAGTCGCCGACAGCCGATATTCAGAAGCATGTTCCAAAGCGCGTGGCTATTGTAGGAGGTGGGACAGCAGGCGTGACTGCATTGAAGACCCTGCTGGTCGATTTACCCGTTGAGGCAAGACACGATTGGGACGTGGTGTTGTTTGAGCAGAGACAGGATGTTGGCGGCGTGTGGTAAGAACCTGCAGAATTCAAAAGTTGCAGTGAAGGGCTAACATAAGTCAGGCTGCCAGATCCGAGTACTCCCCAACCGCCTGAGCTGCCGGAAACACCGCTGTATCCTCGGTTGATGACCAACACCCCTCACCCGACCAGTACGTTCAGGAGCTCTATGAAAAATTAATGTAAAGCGATTGACGTTGCTCAACTTACTAGTGACTATTCCGCACTTCCCATTTCGACCAGAGACAAATCTATTTCCTCACCACCCAGACGTCAAAAGATATCATGCAGATATCATAGAGCACTGGAACCTGTCCTCTCACATAAAGCTCAATCAAGAAGTGTTAAAAGGCCGGTGGATTGGTACAGCCAATAATGGACGCTGGCGGCTCCTCGTTCGGGATCAGCTGCATGACAAGACAATCGAGACTGAGTTTCATCACCTAATTGTCGCAAACGGACATTATCATTATCCATATGAGCCCGTTATCAACGGGCGCAAGGACTGGGAGAAGGCTGCTAACAGAAGCGCTTTTCATTCCATATACTACAGGAATCCGGAGGACTATACAGGAAGGAATGTCGTGGTCGTTGGTGGAGGAGCTAGCGGGCGCGACATAGCACAGCAAATAGTGACCTGTGCAAACTCGGTAAGTGTATGCAGAGAATGAATTGCTCACCTTGCGAAGTCGGATCCTAACCGCGAGCTTGGATCGTAGACATACGTATCACTGAAAGGCAATGGCTACCGAAATATCCCATTTCCTAGAATTCCAGGGGCAGAGTTCAAGCCTCGTATCCACCATTTCACCTCCGACTCAGTCGTTTTTGAGGACAACACAACGTTGTCTCACATAGACACAATTATCTACGGAACAGGATACGAGAACCGCGTCCCCTTCCTCACGTCCACTGGCCACCTCTCGGTCAATCAAACGCTAACGCTCGACCAACTGACGACGAACCTGCGCTACATCTATCCCCTATACCGCCACGTCCTCTCACTGGATCCATCATATCCCATTGGTTCCTTGTATTTCATAGGACTTCCCATCTTCGTAGCCAATGCCATCTCTGATAGTGCCCAATCTCTCTTCACGGCCTACACCATATCCGACCCTACCCTTCTCCCTTCCCGCTCAGAACTATTGGAAGACCTCTTCACGCAAGAATCTCGGATACGTGGCGCCGGTTACGATCCGGCGTACGTAGGACATCGCCTTATTGGGGACCATGCGTCAGAGAGCTACCAAGATGGGCTTGTGGAGTTCCTGCAGGAGCGGGGTAAGGCAGGGCACGGCAGCATTCCGGAGGCGGGTCAGAAGTTCACAGAACAGTGGAGGAAATTTGGAAGAGATGAAGGAGATATAATGCGGAGAGGCTGGCAGAGGGTGTTGGACAAAGGTGATCAAGTCGTCAGGAGCTGGCTTGCGGGCGTTGAAACAGAAAGAGACTGGGTGAAACTGATGAAGAAGCTTGTGGATTGGGAGAGGGAACAGGAGGTAGAAGAAGATACAGATTAGAATGAGGACTGCCGTCTCTTGCGAACAAAAGTTGTTCGCTTTTATCGGCCTTCCTCTCCCAGGGACGTTGATGTCGAATATGAAGTGAGGTAGAACGCGGTGCCCCTCAACAGGGGCGTCCATACAAACAAACAGCGGTGCGCTCGACGCGGGGAAACGAGCGCGGCTCAGGCCAGGTGAAGGTCCGAGCTGAGGACGGAGCGTCCTCGTTCGCTGCATTTACACCGTCGTCCCTGTTCGGAGGATCTGACATATGGCCGTCCAATAGCACGAAACCAACTACTCATCCCGCATGGTGGGGAACTAAAGTGAGCGTCGCCNGTCTGAGGTANTNAGCCGATNGATNGTGTTTAGANGGAGGTTCACACCAGGCTAATGGGTCAAACCTCTTTTCTCGGCAATGCTTTGCTGCCCTAGACCGCCGCTCTAGTTTTTACAGAAACCATCCCAGAAACCACAACGCGAAAATCATAAAAGAAGGACGATTGGCACATAGGACGGGGTCGAGTCCACAANGGATGAGTGGGCAGCGAAAAACTGCAGCGACAACTGGGAGGTAAGAGCGTAGGGAAGGAGANCTCTTGCCTCCCNGTATCACCCCCTGCCCGAATGCGAATGATCGATNTCCGAGGACCCTTCGTGACAAATGTGCTACGNTCCCCGTATGCCCCGCATTNNTAGGTCCATCGATTGCANCNGCACTCATCTCAGACTCGCCTGAAGGAATGGAGCTCGAATTGAGNTAGTGGCGATGCGAANAGAAACTCTTGTGGTTTGTCATGTACGCTCTCCGGGAAGGGGGGGTCGTATGTCACCTCTTGCGTGCCACGCGTCAGGTATGAGACCGATTAGACTCACTTAATCTCGTCCAAATACGGTTTATTTCCNGTATGCAGCCCTTTCGATTGTAGGACATTGCCATCAGTATAACAATCAATGCATTCGTCTGGCGCGTCNAATCAAACANGGANCGTTGCAAGGGGAAATCGGCTGGACTATTGAAACTGCTTTTGTGAAATCACCTACGNCACNATGACGCAGCCATTCATGAATCGGAAGTGTTGCATACAGACTTCGAATTTTTGGGACTCACGGAGAACATTCTGTAGANGAAATGTTAACTCTACATGCGTGAATTGAACTGAGCATTTAGAACAGCACTTCATCACAAGTATGGAGTGGTGACGCACGAGGCTTTATATATCACGCAGGCGCAGGCACNANTTGGANTGTGCTATCATTCGCCTCGTGGTGTGAGCNCAGGGAAACGTTTGGACAGGGTGTTGTTTTGAGGTGTTCGTTATTGGCATGTACGATCTCGCGGCAGAACATATCGAGGTCGAGATCATTCTGCGTTAGTNACTCTCAACCATCTATCGTCCAGGAGAACTTGAGAAAGGTCGCTGACCTCGTCATATCCTGCNAACAGTANCAACTACACGGTCAACATGNGTTAACAGGAGGTCGATCTGCGGACGTACCAAAAGGCTGCTCTATCTCCTCACCCGCAGCGAGAAATCCCAGATATATNAACGATGCAATCGCAACGCCGGGGATAGTGTACCATCCAAACTGGTCAACGAGCTGGAAAGGAAGAAAGAATAGATATATCCAGACCGTGCTGCATGACTTTCAACAACCGGCCAANATCCAAGATAGCATTTCCCACTTACTGTCTATATTTTGGGAGNATGCAGAGAAATCAAAGATGGTAGGNTTCTCAATAGGACAGCAAAGTAAGTCACGGACCTNATATGAACCGAATAGACACTGGGGGATAGAATCAAACGTTAGCCGAAGGATCATACCTCACCACGGTAAACTCACAATGGAAGTGGTGTGGTCAGAATTCTCTCCAGCGCTACATGGTGAATTACTCGGTTAGTTCGCCCCGACGAACGACAGGANAGTNAAGCAGAGACTCACTGGCCAAGCTATCCTCAAAACGTCGCCACGCAACCAAGCATGCTCCCCAAACTNGTTCCCGGGACAGTTCCNCGGTCTTCCAACAACGCTAGCCACTCACTCAGACGCCATAATATATCCATCGGCAGATTCTCCCCGTTTCCCGCAACGCGCGGCCGACGTTTCATCTGTGGATCTGTTCTTCTGTGTCCCCGAGTATACTCATCGCTAATACATCGCCATTGTACACCGCCATCCTCTCCATCCTGATTGTATGCACGCGCGTNAGCAACAATACTAGAAAATAACGAGTGGGAGAAGGGCAACTGACCCCTGCCATCGACGTATCCTCTTCGGCCTCCTCCCTTCTACTCCAAAAACTGAANATAGACCGGATCAAACTCTGAAAAGGTATTAAATCTGGAGAAACCTTGGAGAACAGAGTGGGCACTGTGGCCAGACTCGATGGCAATAACGGTCGACGCTCTCTAGAGCTTGAGTCAGAAGAATCGGACCTGGACGAACCAGAGGACGAGCGGCGTAAGNCATGTCGGCTGGTGCGGAATGAGCCGTAAGAGTTTATCGCAGGTATCACAGGGTCGCGATGAATAGGTATTTTGGGGGGNAGGGACGAGGACGCGCTGGATTGGGATAGAGCGGAGGACGATCCGGTAGGTTCGGCCATCGATCCTAACGNTTGGACATGACCGTGGCGTTTCTCTCGATTATGACTATGATGCGGATGCTGATTCNTGTTATGTCGAAAGATAACGCAGTGGATAGGGACAGAAGAACTTACATAGTGCAATGGGCGAACAAGGTCATACAGATCCTCGTAATATATACCTTGTTCACCTACACANTCTCAGTATATCCNGTGGTAAAAAAAAAACGCTGTCCGTTTACCTCGAAGGTGATGCTTCAACGCGACAACAAATCTGCGTCCAATGAATTCCACACTTGTAAATGTCTTTAACGGGTNTACTTACCCCTCAATCAGATCAAGTACCATCNTCTTTTCCTTCATAACCTGCTGGACATCCTGCATGCTCTTCCTCGTAGATCCACCAACACGGACACCCTCTGAAGTCTTTGGTGAGAGAAGGAGGGGCACATGAAACCATACAAGCCGCGTAAATGTGCGCGCCGTACGCATCACGTCGGACCATGCAGTGCGGCCAGCCCAATACCGGTCATAGCTGATCATATTGGTGGATGTTTTTGCGACGNAAACACTACTCACCCGCTGGAGGCACGGTAGGAAATAACGAAGCCAATGACAACACCTGTAGAGGATTGGCCAGCAAAGGTCAATATGATCATAATTGACTTGAATTGCATGGGTAGACTTACCGAGAACTGTAAGCATTACATTGGGAATCCCGAGATATAATTGCGTCTTCATAGACAAAACGGAGACAGCTGAACAATGATGCATTAATAACGGAAATTTGGTGGTTGNGTATAGAGCACAGAAGAAGGGAGTAAGACATGCTGAGATAAACCCCGCTCGACCCAGGCCTCTATNACACTCAGGAAAAGGTTAAGACGGGCCGTNAGACCAAGAAAAAGAAAAANAANACNTAGAATCCATGCTATGACTGTGNGCATCAGCCAGAATAAGTGACCGAAACGGCTCGCCGANATTCAGGACGAGTGGACGAAACACTTGTCACAAAAATACATTAACTTCTGATTTCATCAAATTCTATCAGAAGCNAGACGAGTGCGTTCAAAGATCGATTCGCCGCATTCTTCCAAAAATANGGAAATGGCTCTCCACGTATGATGGAGCAGAATGCTTTGTATACATGCGCTCACCGGTGGCAAATAATGTATGCATCAAGACCGCTGGCCATATTCTCCAGAGCTACCAACCCATCCGGAACACCNCAATCAGCATTTATGATGCAAAATGTTAAAGACAGAAGACAACATACGACTGTCCCTCGCCCAAAAGTCCAGGCAAAGAGTGTGCTGATGGGCATGAACGACACGATAACGCTCGTTCGCGACTCCGATGCGGGAAGAAGATTGTGGTGGCCTGTGAGGGAGCGTTTGTTGGGGAGGGTGGATGACTCCATTGGCATCATGNTATGTTAGAGGGTATCAGTCCTGGGAATGCATAGAATGAGAATGAAAAGAAAANATCAAACGTANGTTCGCGCGCCGCACNCTGNCNNANCGCNCTGNCATGATNNCNNNTNNCAT
>SGPL01000533.1:3885-14777 GCA_004802705.1 Bondarzewia mesenterica
ANANAAGANNNGATCAGAAAGNCCGACCTCTTGNAANAACCNNNGNACNCNTCCACCGCCTTCANGTGAAGAGTCAACTTACTCAACAACGGTTGGCAGTAATANANATTCGCGACGACTAAGGTAGCAAATANCAATGTCTCAAGGCNTTCNAAATCTCAGGNAAGAGAGATCGCAGATGGAGACGCACCGAATGTACTCGCAAACCCAAACACAACGTTCAACACGAGCCCAAAATGCGCCGGTCTCTCGCTGTCATACCTCAATCTCTTCGGTATCGGCACGATCCCGAAATCTCTCTCGCGCGTTTCACCAGCCGATAGTACAAGAGAATCGTCTTCGGCCTTCTGAATCGCACCTGGAGCTGGCGTCGGACTGATAGTGGAGGCGTCGGGCGTTGCGGACCCGTGGCCGTGCAGGACGTCGTCGGGTCGTTGCTCCTTGCTTTCCATGCCTGCTGGCGACGAACGTGAACGAGCNTGAANACGATAGGGTTGTCATCCAATTTTATCATAACGGAATGCCGGAGGTGTATGGCGTCCATGAGCGCTTTTTATAGAAGTCATGCTGCATGATCATGGGAAGGAGCCGAAAGCAGTATGTTTTGCCCACGGATTGATTCCNGCTCTACTGGTGTAACTGGTGTAAAGCACACAGGCTGTGAATGTTACCCACCTACCGTCAGTAAGTNAATTCCGTCGNGTCCTTACCCAAATCGCCTTTCGATCAGTGCCTTGGAATNCATTGAAAGCCCCTTCGTTTGTAAGTCTCAAGTTGTTCCTCATCATGGCGACTAGCTCACCTCTGACAGTGGTGTCGTGGTGCCGAATGTGCTTTTAGACAACCGGTGTCATCGATGGGTTTTTTTCCGGCTATGCTGGTGACCTTGATGAGCAACGACTCGTTTACATGCATTGGCAGACAAGGCCAGAGCCGCGGCATCTGGCTAAGTATACCGTTGCTGATGCCTTGGGAGTCAGTTCATGGATCATGTCCAAGAACGACGAGTATGGCAAGCCGGAGTGGAACGACGTGATTCTCATGCATCTAGGTACCTCGAAATTTTTTCAGAAACCCGGACTCTCCTCGTCGATTTGACATTCCGGAAGGCTACCAAATTCGGGGAGGGAGGACATAAGGAGGCTACGCCACAGAGAGCAAGGGTGGACATCATCGCCATTGTTTGGGAATCCACGCGTACAGCATCGGGACATATCTGGTAATCAAGCGCTTTGATCAGCTAGTCCAACTGTGCTGTCTTCCCCATACCTTGGGTTCACTGACTAGCGACCTCTATGAAGAGGGAACTCCAGATTCTCAAGATGAATGGGACAGAGGGAGGTTGGGAGCTTGAGGAGCTTGAGGACGGGGAGGACACATCCAGCTGAGTTGACTGTTTACCATCCTCAAGAGGGAACCACTCGACATCAACCCCAGTTGATAGCTTTAGGCATCGTGTTACCATTCTTTCCATTAATTAAATATCTCATGACCTCCTCTGCAGTGTGTGCGATATAAAGCGGTAAGGTCATGGACAAGCTTGTTTTATCTTCAGATCTCTGACGTGGTAATACTCTTTATTAATCAATGCGAGGCCGCCAGCTCTTGCGCAGTCACTGCGCAATAGCTTCTTTATGAACCGCTGAGCAAAGGAGACGCCCAAAGCTTGGTATATACGTGGCAAGGTATCCCACTTGAATCTGCAGTGCACTATGTTTTCCCCAAATCCTAGGTCTGGAAACTTTGGCGGGGGTCGTCAAATCAAGGAAGGCTTGATAGATTCCGAGCCTATCGAAACTTTACCGGTACCAGACACATCTGAAACCGCAACGACTGGCACCAATCTGAGCACCGATATTGAACACCTAGAGTATGTCGCATCATACAATTGGACGAGCTCCTCGAACCCTACCATGATAGTTCCCGGTATGTTTTCATCATCTTTATTTCCAAAATTTTGCACTCATGCATCGTTCGGTGTGATGGTCGTGAATTAACTTTCTGCAGGCTCTCCACCTGTGTGGAATGACCGACCAGTGCCCTTCACACTCAAATCAGATACCGATGCCCGCTACCTTGACCAACATGGTTTGGGGCTGTCATCATCCCCCCTCCTAGCTCTCATGACTGCCGCCGACACTATGGGGAAGCCTGTCGATTGGCCCGCAATCGACTTCGTCACAGATCGGAATTCGTTGCGGAAGCTTGTGAGCTGGATCGATGGATCGACGACCTCAAGGGACTTCAGGATCGATTTGGAGTTGGCTGGGAGCCGCACCGTTTTGTTCAATAGGTGGGAGGCGAGACATCAAGACGAGATGGGCCGCGGGACGTTCGGGTTTCAGTTTGAACTTGCTACAACAACACCAGTGCCAGGATGCGAGGATAGTACTGCGCATCTTCGTATCATCAAATATGCATGTTCNCTCNNTATACTCATGNCGGAGANGTGAGTACTCACGAGAATTGCAGGATTTCTTTGGTTTCAAGATGGTCGTCCGTTTNGAGGTAGACGCCTGTCTTCCGTTCTCTTCTTCAGGCGCGTCTACGTCCTTCACAACATCTCCATCGCCTACTCCGAACAATCTGGNNGACTCGATGGCCAATCTCAGGATCGATTCTGTGCACACATCATCAGAAGGCTCTCTCCCTCCATCTCCTCCGTCAGCGATAAATTGTCCTCCGGCGATCACCATCATCCGCGCAGGCGTCGAGGTGCCACAGTCTTCAATCCTAGAATTGACAACGCGGTCGGAAAGAGCTTCTCAGAACCTCGACTGGCGCCGTNTCTTCCCACAACTGTACCTGACCAGCACGCCACATCTCTACCTCGGGGTCCACATCCAAGGTTGTTTCCGGACAATCGTGAAGCGCAACATGAATGATGAGCAGATGGTCCAACGTAAGGAGAGAGCGGAAGGTCAGATGAGGAAGTTAGGAAGCNCTTTGAAGGTGATACATGACATCGTCATGAATCATGGGAGGAATTCGCGTTTGAGCTTAGTCTGTGAGCGGGGAGTGCTGACGGTGTATAGACGACAAAGTTTGGAGAGGTGTCTTCCGGACGAGGTTTTGCAGCGGTTCAGATCTGTTGCTCGTTGAAGATAGCTCACTTCGAGAATTGTGATGATAANAACACGGGGAACCTACGACTCTACTACGTCGTCTTGTAGGCTTTCGCATCTAAAGTACTGTATAGCTCANGTATAGCTTGCGTTGACTACCAATTCGAACATGCATCTTGGGCCNAGCCTACGTCATTCAAGTCCTGCAGAAATTGTCAAACGGCAGGATCATCATCTTGANGCACGAAACTCGGACGAAGGTTGAAACATCGACGACTTGTCNTAATCTGTAACTGAACTGAACTGAACGCCCCAGTGGAAAGCTTCAACAATGGACCTTCGTGCAGCTCTGTGCAGCTNCTCCTTTCCTCTACTTCAGAAGTGTNTNTTTGTCAATTCGAGCTTGGTCCTGTCCAATCCAGCACATTATTATCAAAGAGAAAACTCTCCAATGTTTTGTAGAGNATATCTGGGCGCTAAANAGGGTACTGATTGCCAAAAAGCAACGCACCTAATCCACTTCNCTGTTCCGACGAAGCCAGATCTTCTCACNAAAAGTATCCGTAATCCAATTACCTCCGTGAGTGATGTATTTNAAGCACCTACTAAGCACCAACCGACTTCGCCCTCATGCTATTTAAGCCAGTTTAAGCCGCACCCAACGGAGCTTCTCCCTAATTAACCGATACGCTTGCCTCCCTTCCTACAGCTGCTTGCTTAATGGCTAAAAACTCACAGGGAGACTCTTCGCCTATTGANACTCTATCGAGCACTGTAGCATCCACGCCNGTGCCAAAACAAACCACCCTGTCAAGAGACTTTGGCTTCCTGCCAATTCCGCGAAGACTGCGCTATGATCCCGACGCGCCAGTGCATTTTGGGCTCTTATTGAATATTGTCATGGGAATTGCGGGCACATTCAGTGCGTATCTAATCCNATGATCCCCGTCCAAANTGGTCTTGAANTGGTTTATCAATTGTGAACAGTCATCACGAACCTATATTATTGCCAGCCATTGCTGAGTGAGTTCGTTCTCCTGCGCGTTGATCAGTATTGGGTCAGTATGCACGTATCAATTATAGGTTTCTGATTAGTTCCTGTCTACTAGTCCAGTTGGCCGATTCATTTGATGTGTCGTACAGTGAAGTCTCGAGGTGAGGCTTGCACAGATACTGCGATTGATTGGTTTGCCTATTTACTCACCTGGCTCTTCCTCTCTCTCAGGATTCCAATTTTGATTCAAGGCGGGTGGGTCTCTTATACTGCATATACTTACTTTGAAGATATACGTACTTCCATGCAGCTACGCCGCGGGTCTCCTCCTGATCTCCCCCCTTGGTGATCTTGTCCGCCGTCGCCCTGTCCTCCTCGCCGTGGTTTTTGTCTCGGCGACCCTCACGATTGGGCTCGCCGTCACCCACTCCCTCGCCGCCTTCGAAGCAATTTCCTTCCTCGTCGGCACTTTTAGCGTGGCGCCGCAGATCCTCATCCCTCTCGCCGCCGACCTGTCTCCACCTCACAGGCGCGCCACTGCCATATCCATCGTCATGTCCGGCCTCCTCCTTGGCATCCTGGTCGCTCGTGTCATTGCGGGCATCATAGCCGAATTTGCGTCGTGGCGCGTCGTATACTACATGGCCATCGGCGTGCAGTATGCAGTTCTTGTGTCTCTTTGGGCGACGCTGCCGGACTATCCTGCGAAAAACGTCGGTCAGGGCCTGTCCTATTGGAGTATCTTGCGGTCTATGGCGAAGTTGGCCGTGACGGAGCCCGTGCTTATACAGGCATGTTTGATCAGCATCGCGTCGATGGCGTGTTTTACGAATTTCTGGGTCACTCTCACGTTTCTCCTGGGTGAGGCGCCTTACAATTACTCCACGTAAGCCTACTGTCTTCTCTCATATTAATTAAGTCGCTAATATCCTTGTGAAGGTTGGTGATAGGGCTTTTTGGGCTGGTCGGTATGGCCGGCGTGCTGATGAGTCCGGTTCTTGGACGCCTGGTGGATCGACTGGTGCCTTGGTATGCGACCTTGGCGTCTACGATTTGCTTGCTTTTGACCCAAGCGGTAGGCACTGGTGCTATGGGGATCAATGTTGGTGCCGTGATCGTTGTTTGTCTTGGCCTGGACGTATTCCGGCAGATGCAGCAAGTGTCAATTACGACGGCTGTTTATGGGTACGTCTCTTTTCCCCTCGAGAGATGCAATCGTTGAAATCATGGGGTACAATTAGGATTTCCTCCAGTGCTACTGCACGGCTAAATGGAGTTCTCATAATCGCTGTGCGTACTCCGCACAATTGGTCTCTGAAGTATTGCTCACTGGGAGCGTGCGTACAGATTTTCTTCGGACAAATCATGGGCACAGCAGTCGGCACTAAGGTTTTCAATGATCATGGTTGGCGTGCCGCGGCAGCCCTTTCGCTTGCTTGGACAGGATGGCAATTATTGATTTTGCTCCTTCGGGGTCCGCACTGTTCACAGTATACGTGGTTTGGATACGAGGGTGGGATGGACTGGAGGAAGCATGTGAGCACCATGAAGAAAGCCGATAGGGAGGCGGGGATGACAGATATTAAAGAGGGAGAGTAAAGACAGAAAGGAGTAAAGAGATAGAACGGCTGTCTTCTGTTTAAGTCATCAACGAAGACCAAGTGAAGGGTGAGTCAAGTAAAAATCACGCGTCCTCAGAGAAGTGTAATTTATTGGTCAGTTGATGAATTTTCAATAGATTTGCTGCGAAACATCGTGGTCTGAATGCGAGCTGATATGTAAGAATTTCGGCTGTGCCTTGTTGGATGACGTGTTGGATGCGTTGTTGAACCGCAAGACTTTTAGATAATTCGGTTTCATCGGAGACGATGGATAACACGCGATTGTCTCCCTACTTACATGGGCTCAAGTTACGAAGTCATCCCACTGAAAATCACAACCGCAAAACATGAAAGCAAATACATACATTCAGACGATGAGCTATACACCTTTCAACTTTGCATTGCAGCAAAGGCTCGGTACCATCACGGCAATGCCATAAAGAGAGGCATCAGCGCGGTGAGGTTTGGTGTCCCCACACCTAGACACCACAACGTTAGAAAAAAAGAGGTTCTTTCAAATTTTGTGAGGAAAAATTACACACCAGTGACGGGATCCCATCCTACGGTGCTTTCGTTATTTGCATCCTGTCAGTGACCGTTGCTTAGGATGTACCAAGGCTGACGAACTTACGAATTAAAACCAGGAGTTCCTTTCGACAGATTGTCACAAGTTAAGTACCCGACTGATTGAAAGAAATATCAACGTACCGCAACCTTGGTTGCCACCCGTAGTGATGTCATTGAAGCCGCTTGCGAAGCTCTCCGAATAAATCTGGAGGATTGAGGACGGGAAAGTGTTGTTGCTAAGTGAGTATGCTCAATATCAACGCAGAATAATATTGTCATACCGTAGGGTTGATGAAACCTATCGAAGACCTTGGATGAGAACGGGTGGTTACACGGATACTAATATCACTCACCGACTGGGCCCTTCCCCGCAGCGATGCGTGCATCGTTGATGAGTGTGATCAATGATCCGACGACAGGAGAGGATGCGGAGGTTCCAAAAACGAGTCCAAACGCCCCATTAATTCCTATTCAAGCAAGCAATCAAAGTGGTTAACCCATCCAGTAGGACGTTGTACATGACAGATGCACCTCACCTATGACATAGTTCGCACTGTCGATTAATACCGAAATTTAATGGCGCTCGAAGCATTCGGGAGGAGGAAGGAAAAGAAAAACTCAACGAACCCGTTCGCAGATAGATCAGGAAATGCTCGTGACTGATCATGCCGGACTCGCACATGAGTTCTCGAGTCCCGTTTTTGCCTCAATTGAAGGAATGGGTCTCACATTTCCACTGTTGTTAAATTGGGCAGAAGTGAATGGCGGAGGGTGATCTTGCAAGAAGGTTGTCACAGCGGCAGCTTGGTATGACGGCATGGGGAAAATATTGCTGAAGCCCCCTCCACTAAAAATGACCTGTTCACACGCGCTTTCCGGATCGTTGACCGTAGATCCTGGGTTCACCTGCGTAGCGCCGACGGCGGTAACAAATGGACAAGTAACAGGAAATCCCGGGTTAAACTTTGTCCCAGTTTGAGTAGCTCTTCCTAAAATCAGAGAGTAAGGTTTCAATGTGAAGAGAGTGGCGCCCGAGACGTGGTATGAAGCCCACCAGCAGGATTCAGACAGAGGCCTCCATTTCCAGCGACACCGTCATCACCAGAGCTATAGAGCACGGTGGTTCCCATCATCCCAAGCTTCCCATATTCGGTGCATTGACGATTGGCATAGGCGGCAGTAACATCCGCTTCATCCGAGCCATATGATACGGAAACAACGTTCGGTGGCGCAATAATTCCACAAGACTCGGGACCTCAACGAAGACAAAGGACAGAGAAATTAGCCCCAGCTTCTAGTATTGTGAGCCTACGCCGTTTGTTTACCTTTAAACCCGCCCGCGCGGGATCAGGATAAATGCCATCCTGAAAAAGATGAGGTGAACGTCACGGCAGATCCTCTATACATACAGGATAATAATACCTCGTTAGGATCATCACCTCCCTCGAACGTACAGAACGAGGCATCGACCGCATCAAGCCAGTTGTTAAAAGACGCTCCTATTGACAAATGTCAGTAATCCTAGCATTGGGAAATCAGCACCACTCAAGGCATGCCTTCAACCAGGTCACCGGTTTGCAACAATGTGATAGGCTGAGGGTTAGTGAGACTCATGGCATACTGCAAATCAAGATCGCTCTCTCCGTTGAAGTCAAAGCTTTGCTCCTGTGTCTGGACAGTACCTAGCGTCCGCAGTCGCGATGAGGTTTCTCGATTCACATACGTGATTATATGGAGCTCACCTCCGTCGATGGAGATCAGCGCCGGCCTGACGCCTACCTGACTTGGAGAGAAGTTCCTGAAAATCTATCTGGTCACTTATAGAGCATCCATAGAACTGAGATTTGCTCCTTACGCGAAGAAAAGGTCAAGGTCTCCAGCAAGAAAAGCTTGCGGGGTGAACTCGACTGGAGGACCAAAGAACAATCAATGAATTGGCCGTAGACGAATAATTTTGTCAATCGGCAACGTACCGATCCCGTAAGTGTTCTTCGCAGTGGCAACAGGCGTATAATTGACGGAGTAAAGCGCTCTCAGACAGTCAGGCGTGATGATCTCATCGCAGTTTTCCAGAGCCGGTGTTATGGTGACTTTGACTCCGTTAGTCTTTGGACCTGTACTGGGCAAAGGCATTCCCAGGCGTGAATGGGAGCGCTTTTGGTTCACGGGCTCTCGAATAGGTGCACGATTGTTAAAGTGAACGGTCGGTTTTATAAGGTCGACATGCTCGCGAACATGATTGGGTACGGAGTAAAAATGGCACCCTACATTAAGACATAAGTACTTTCTGAGACAAGCATATGCATCAACGATTTGGGAATTATCTTACCAATCTGCTCGAGGCCCGACGTGTGAGTGTAGACATGGTACTCCGTTTTGAGCAACTCTTCTACCTCAGCGACGCTCGCATCAACCTCGACCCATCCTCTACCAGGTGACAATCTGAGACGCTCATCGTTGAACCCAGAACCAATCAACCAGTCCTTGACAGCAGCAATCGTCTCGTCACTGGGAGAGAAATAATCCACAACCTCTTTAGGAGACCAATGTTGCCCATAAGATGGCGAGTCGGGATGAGCGATGCTGATGAGGAGATCTTCGAGCTTATGGAGGTTACGCTGGGCCAGTCCTATACGCAGAGGGAGAATGCGGTCTGATTCGAGTCGATGCGAGAGCGTCCAGTCCTCATTCGGTTCTGCTGCACGGCGCTCATGGACACCATGATTACGAGTTGCTGAAGGCAGAGCAAAAGCGGCGGTGCAAGAAAGTGCGAGACACCCGAACCAGAAGTGCATGATGAAGCGGTCACGAGTAGCAGCCTAAGGTGCCCTGCGTGGAGGACATAGATTCTGAAGAAGGACTTTAAATACACTGCATATGAAGGAAAAGACAGCATCAAGTGGGTCGCCATGGCGTGACGGGTGAAGCCCTTATCATCGAGGGAATTGATGAGACATTGCACCCAGCTATGCATCGTCGAGTATGCTGGACGGGGTGATTAGGCAAAGTTGGTGATGGTCCGATTCGCAATTGAAGACCAGTAACCGCGAGTATTACATACCCGAACAGTGACTGCGATAATGGTGTTGCACATGTAGTACGTACCTAAGATATCTCAGGTGACATCGAAAATTCCTGGGGAATCTAGCATGCGACTCTTTGACGAAGCCTCGAGCGAGCGAGCCAAACAGAATGGCAGGAAATCCGTCAATGATAGGGCGCTGCCCATACGACAATCTAAATATGTCTCGATGAATGGTCAGGGGGGAAAACCTTAGCAATAAAGGAAAACGACGTCGCCCTTCTCACCTTGCTTGATAGAGAGTTACTAATTGAGAAATACGTTCTCTGCGAGTTCTTTGCATCCGTGAATCATTCTCACCAATTGTCCACGCCCACACGAATGGACGCACATATTTGCGGACAGAAGATCGATCTTGCGAAAATCATTCTCGACAGTCAACAGGAGCTCGCTTGAATCACCAATAACATTCAAAGCATTCAAAGCACTCACTCATTTAAAGTTTGCCGTCCCCCTTCTATGTTAAGTACCGAGAACTGAGGGGCACTTACCAAGGCCAGATGTTTTCGTCATCATCGACGACGTTGGAGGGAGGACAAGAAGTTCGGTGTGACAGACTGTGATGCGTTATATGGCAAAACACCTGAATCTCTGGGTATGCAAACATCGAGTGAGCTGGTTGGAGGTTTGGTTTTTGAGGATGCATCTCGCCAAGGTGACAATTGTGAAGTTTTGATTCTCTTTCCTTGTCTCCCATTTGAGCGTGTTCAGCAAGAAGGTCTTTGGCCACAGACTCGCTCCAGCACAAAATTCCAACCATTCTCTCACCTCGAGGCTATGCAGGTAAGTGTGCAAGGGGCGAGTAGTGTACAAGAACTGAACATATCTAGGGACGATCTACTTACCGAATAGTTGCTCTTCCCGCTGCTGCCATTGAGAATTTCGAGAACCAAGCACTTACCATTGCAAACATGTTGTGTGCCATAAATCATTCGTCCACATCACGCTAATGAACGATCTGAGCCGCCTGGATTTGGTGCCTCGACTGAGATTCCCCGCACGAGAGATGTTATAGCGGTCCGGGTATTCATTTAGATTGGTATCGGTGAGACTGGTGATGATTTCAATGGTTTCCAGAAGTGTTAAAACATGCTGATGGGGAGCTGTTGTTAATGTGCATCAAAAAGAAAATGATTGAAACGAACATCTTCAGGCCTTCCCTCCTGGCCATCCCCGCATTCTTGAAACGGATAACTTTTTAATTGCGATAAGTAGCCGACTTACAGCCTGAATTGTAGACCTGCCATGCGCAAGAATGGTCAGGAGTGTAACAGTAGCGTGGAACGATAATGTACCTGAGAAGAGAGTTCGAGTAGCCTATTAAGTTTCTCATCGATCGAGCCTAAAAATTCCGCCACAGCGTCTCTTACAGCGTCTCGTATAGTGCCAACTGTTGGAGTCACATCATCGCCTCGGTGGATGCGTTGGTCGCAAAGTTTATGTATGAAGAGCCTCGCCTCGCTGAGATCATTGTCGGTGGATTTCAAGGAGCTTTCGGTCAGTGCTACGTGAGTTATGATAAGTGTTCCGTGAGCTGTAAGGAGAGGAATATCTGCAGACTTGAAATCCCCACTTTTTTTTTC
>SGPL01000534.1:0-22388 GCA_004802705.1 Bondarzewia mesenterica
CGCCTGTCGAAACCTTTCTTGTTCGATTCGCTCTGTCAATCCCTCGCTGACCAGTCGTTTGCGCATCTTGTTCTGCTTTCCTCCCGTGCTCGCATCGATACCTCTCTTTATTCGCCGTTCGCCCTATTCCGCCGTTTGCTGTCGACCTTTTTTTTTCGCCGTCCGCTTGTTTTATCTCGCAGTCATAACCCAAGAAAGTCGCTCAGAGGAGCTTCTCAAAGACATCCGCTCATCGATCTGCGCCCGCACATCGCTCTTTCGAGACTTCACCACTGTCATTTTCGACATGTCACGCGCTGACATGCAGGACTTGGACTCGTACAGTGCTGGGACTGGGATCAACGTCGTTCGTATCAACCGCAGCCAGGATTCAGTCCATTATCGCAGTAATTCGGGGTCAATTGCCGGTTATGGCTCCAATGACCGCGGCCTGCCATCTTCCGCCACTGGCTTTGGCCACTTTGGCAATTTCTCGCCTCCGTATTCGACATTGCCTCGATCAATGGGAATCCAAGAGCGGGCATTTATTTCTGGTTCGGGTGACAGTTGGGGTTCCACACCAAACACAAACAGACACACGCCGTCCGTTTCTCACCTGAACCAACTGAACCATCATCCCCACCACCACCTTTCCACCTCCCCTTCTCTCCACACCGCCAGCGGTAGTCCCGCCGCCCAAAATATTGATAAAGGGGCCTTTTCTGTGACTGGTAGATCCATTCCTCCTCTCAACCCCGACTACTCTTTATTGGATACATCCATCGATCACGGAGTGAGCAGCACACCTGAGATCCTCTCTTATTACCCGCCTCCTCCTTTCCTTGACACGTACTCTCCTACCTATTCTTCATCTTCATCTCGCTCGACACTGTGGTGGGGCGACTTAGAACCTTGGATGGACGAAGAATACGCGAAACAAGTCTGTGGCCTTATGGGTTGGGACCCTGTCAGCGTCAAGGTCCCTCATCCTGTTCCGGACCCCGTTACTGGCCAGCAGCCCAACAATCCAGGCTATTGTTTTTTGACTTTCCCTACCCCAGCCCACGCCGCTTCCGTACTCGCCAATATTAACGGCAACAACAAACTCGACCGCGCCACTATGCCCAATTCCTGCAAGCCCTTTGTTCTCAACTGGGCATCGTCGACGCCCATCCCGCCGTCACTGTCGCCGTCTGGAGTCTCCGCGCAACAGCAACAGTTTCCGAAGGAGTACAGCATCTTTGTGGGTGACCTTGCTCCGGAGGCATCCAACTCTGATCTCGTCGCCGTCTTCCGAAACCCTGTCTTGGGCCTTCGGAATGATCGGGAGCCTAAGTTCATCCGACCATTCTTAAGCTGCAAGAGCGCGAAGATCATGTTGGACCCCGTCACGGGTGTCTCGAGGGGATACGGCTTTGTTCGGTGCGTCAATTTCCTTTCTTGATTCAATGTCACATAAAGTTAAGACTCGGGTGACAGCTTCACAGACGAGGCTGATCAGCAGCGTGCGTTGATCGAAATGCATGGTCTTTATTGCCTCTCGCGTCCGAGTCAGTCCATCTTGTATTCTTCTCATCTACAACGACCGCTAATTGTTCTCCAAGTGCGCATATCCCCTGCGACCGCTAAATACAAGCCTCCACCCTCCCTCGATCTGCCCCAGGTGCAAATACCCGGTATGCCTGGCAACGGGGTTGATGACAAGTTTCAGGCTATGACCCTCGCCCTCCCCTTGTCGGGCAACAGCTCTCAACCGAAAAGCGTTTCTTCTCCCATCGCCGGCACCAAACAGTCTAACGGTTCCACCAACTCCATCACCAGCTCCTGTGTATCGTCATCTGGCTCTGGCTCCTCCCTTTCCGCCCCGTCGCTGAGCTCTGGCCCCACTTCCAGTGGCTCCGGATCGACCTTGGCGTCCGCGGTCGAGGATGTTCCGCAGCACTACATGGACGGAGTCTTCAAGATGAGCACCAACCCCTTGTCGTCCATCACGACTCCTTTTGCGAACCAGACGCGCGACCAGAGCATACCTCCGAGGTACAGCATGTCGGAGGAGTCATGGAAACATCAAGCCCAGGCGCGGGCGATCCTGGGTAACTTGATCGGTCCCAACGGGGAGCAACTCACGTCCACGGATCCGTACAACACCACCGTTTTCGTGGGCGGGTTGTCTCCTTTGATATCCGAGGACACCCTGAGGACGTTTTTCGCACCGTTCGGCGATATCCATTATGTTTGTGTTCTCGTATGGCCCTTTTCTTTGAACGGACGTTGATTATTACCATTAGGTCAAGGTGCCAGTCGGAAAGCATTGTGGTTTCGTGCAATTCGTCCGAAAGGCAGATGCTGAGCGGGCGATTGAAAAGATGCAAGGATTTCCCATTGGTGGGAGCAGGATCCGCCTGAGCTGGGGAAGGAGTCAATGTGAGGGGAATTTTCCTGTTGTTGCGTTATATTGCTCATCTCTCGTAAATCAGACAAAGCGGCTCAGGCTGCGGCCCAGGCGGCCCAAGCTGCGGCCCTCCAGGCGCAGTTACAGAGTCAGCCGTCTTCAAGGCCACAGCCGCTCACGGCCGAGCAAGTCATCGAGTTGCTGCATCAGTATGGGTTGACCGACTTGCTCCCCAATAACTCCATCCCTGGCGGAAACGATACCCCTGGGATGCAGTCTGTGAATCCGAACCAGTTGCGCCAGATGAATGAGGAAAACCTGCGCAGTTTGCTCCTGAACAGGGACAACGAGAGTGGACTTCCGCCCTCCTTTGACATTTTCCCGAAACAGTCATTCATGGTCAATGCCAATGTCAATAGTGGGGGACAAAACGATGGTCGGCCGAGCTCGTTCTCACCTTTCTCTCCCGATGCCAATTCGTTTTCGGAGGAGAATAGGAATCGGGAATCTGGGACTCAGCTCAAGTCCGACTTGTTGCCTCATCACTTCAGGGGCTTCGCGCCCGGGTTCGGACCAGTCTCCACGCAGAATCAAGATGCAAACGCCGCGAACGGAAATGGGAGCCGAAAGACTCCGCCCATCACTCCTACCTCGTCGCAGGCGGGGCGGCCCCCCCAGCGCCCCCCAGCGTTTTGGGTCCTTCCTCGAACACTCCGGCTCGCCTTTTGGTCCTGCCAGACTCCCTGCCAACGCCGCGATTTCTCGCCCGCCCTCTTCGACTCTGCGGCAGACGTCTCCCCCCCACCACGAGCGGACTGATTACTTTGACGCTCACGACGACAGCATCCACGACCTAAATGGCACCCTCGCCAGTCTCGACCTCGACCACAATCAGGGCTCGACTTGGAAGATGTCCGAGCGGAGCCAAGACAATGGTGGGCTGTCGGCGTGAGCTGGTAACACTTGGTCCACTGGCGGGACGAGTACGGGGTCCATCGATGGTCATATTCAGCTTCTAGCTTTTGAAACTTTATGTCTCCTTACTATAACTACCTCGCTTTGAAGTTTTGCTTGCTTTGGTATCACAGTCAAGTCCTCGGTTTGGTTTCACCACAGACTCCTCCATTTTTGACTATCGCATCTCTACGTTTTTTTTGATGTTTATTTCGTGTCACTTTTTCCCCTCCCATTGTCTCAGCCACATTTGTCGCTGCACCTCGCCGTTCCTTTTCGTCGCGTTTCCCAGTCGCACTCCGTCATTTCCGAGTTGAATTTTTTTTTCCTCGTTTTGTGCCAGTCGTTCTTTTTTGTATGTCCACACCTCCAAGGCCCGCGCTCAACGGTCATTGTCTGATTGCCCCTCCTCTATCACATTCCTATCACCCCTCATCTCTTTCTCCCCAGAAAACACGTGTTGCCTCACTCCTTCGGTCTTCGATATCTCGTTTCGTTCCAAGCTTTTATCGCGCATCGCCGATAATGCCACTAGTCCGAGTATGTCTCTCTGTCTGCTGTCTACATCCTTTCGTCACTGTCCATCCAAGCCAATTTCAGTTTGTTCATCCCTTGTCTTTCCAGTTCCTACTTAATTCGTATCATGTCCCGTTCTTGCAATGTCAGCTTTTTTTTTAATCCTCTCTACGTTTCGGTGGACGTACATCGTGGTGGATTCGGCCAAGATTGGTAGGTTCTGATCTCAATGACTCTTGCATTTCTCGCGTCGGTGACATCGCAGCGATGCTGTCCCCCCCGGTGCGTCAGACTGATATCATGCTCTCCTCCAACCTCAATTTTCCTTTCAACATGAAGTCCACACTTATCGCTGTAAATTCCGGAGCCTATATAACTCTCTCTTCTCAACCAATGCTCGCTATAGTATTCTCTCTCATCTTTGTCCTTCCCTGGTCCCTCTTTCACCTTGTTTTCGAGCTTTTGTGTCCATACCTCCGTCATCTTTTAAAAAGTTCTCCCATACAGGTCTCAGAATGTCAAACGAGCAATTCGAAATCAAAAGCCTATTCAATGTCAAGGACTGGGTCTGTGTTGTCTCGGGCGGCGGCACGGGCATTGGTCTCATGATCACGCAAGCCTTCGCGAACAATGGTGCCCGCGTATACATACTTGGTCGGCGCGAGGAGGTGCTCAAGCGGACTGCTGACAAGTATGGCTCGTCTCTTCTCCATCCCAACGGCAAGATCATCCCGGTTCAGTGCGACATCACGTCGAAGGAGTCGATCGAGCAGATGGTTCAGCACATCGAATGGAAGGAAACTCATGTTAATGTCTTGGTGAATAATTCGGGCGTAAGTGTTGGGACCAGCGAGGTGGAGAAGGGGATGAGAGTGCAGAAGCATTGAGAGATGAATTATTCAGTGAAAAGATTGAGGATTGGGAGCTTGTGTATCGGACCAATGTCATCGGGTAGGTCCCTGTGCTGTTACAATCGTCAATTCTGAGTAACGTTACGTTGTTAGCCACTTTACCACTGTTGGGCTTATTCCGCTCCTCGCAAAGGCAGCAAAGTCGAAGCCCACGCACACGGGCACTGTAATCAATATTTCGTCAATGTCTGGCATAACGTGCACGTCCCAGCACCACGCCAAATATAACGTATCTGAAGCAGCCTCTATCTCTGTGACCACCTCCTTGCGCAGGAACTGCGCCACAAGGCAGTCAATGTCCGCGTGAACAGCATTGCGCCAGGCATATTCCCTTCCGAGATGACCAGTGTGTATTTACCATAATTGGTTTTTAGGACAAGGACAATTAAATCAGCAGGAGGCTCCGACGATGCCAACAAGTCCGAAATTGAGTGGTCCGGGTTTGGCGAAAAGAAGGGTATTCCTGCAGGTCGTCCAGGCAGGGACGTGGACATGGCCCAAGCGATTCTTATGCTCGCTTGCAATCAATATGCATATGGCCAGGCGAGTGCCTTTCATCTAGAGAATGTCATGGGTATTTTAACCTTATCTTTTAGCCTTTTGCCATTGAAGGAGGTTATCTTTTGGAGCATCCGTAAGGACGTGTACATCAATCCCTCAAATTGTAAAGTAGCAGTGACATCATACGTAAAATTCAGGCGTTGTTTATTCTGGAAGATGTGTATGAGAAAACTGGAAAGTACTAGCGGCTGAGTCGTAGAAGCAAAGAGCTATCGCAACTTCCATCGTCGTCGAAGACGCGTCTTAGTACGCGTTCGAACCACGTGATACTGCTGAATTTTCACTTGAGTGTTTCTTGCAATTTCCCATTTCTGTCGCCTTCCTTGTGTCTCTGGCTTCAAAACTTCAGTCCAGCGGCTACCTGGTACCAACCTTGAGCTTTAACCGATTTTATTCCTTAATTACACTAGGTGTCGAAGGTCAGATATGTCACTGACCCTTCCGCAAGTTATATCTGGCTTTACAGTCCTGCCAGTCACGTACTCTAGTACCTCTCATCACGTTCTCTACATCCGTCCACACGCCGGCTCTTCCAAGAACTCCAAGGGCCAAGGGAGAGAACTTCCAGATGGACGGACCCTGTTCATAGTGAACGTGCCTCCGGATGCGACGGAGCGCGAACTCGTACTCCTTTTCAAATCGTGCGGTACGATCGAGAAGGTGCTTTTTGATTCAAACTCTGGCCCCGCATCTGACGAACAGGAGGAGGAGAGTGGCGAAGAGGGAAGTGACGGTGAACTCGATGAGGACGACGAGATGGACTCTGATGCGTCGCAGGACGAACACCCGCGCAAGAAGCGCAAGCTAGCGAAGGAGGAGCCCCGAGCGCCCAAAGTGAAACCCCTCCCTTTCCCTCCCCTCCGCACCCTCCGAAAAACAGGCCGCACGGCACATGTCATCTTTCTCGATCCCTCCTCCCTTTCTCGTGCTCTCGCCCTATCCAAACCTCAAAAATCTTCAGCAGCGCCGCAGGCCCGCCCTTGGCCGACATCGAGGGAGTCGCCCCTCGGCCTCGCACACTACGCCGCGTTGTACGACGCGCTCCGACCGCCGCTGGATGCCGTACGTGCGCACGCGGACACCTATATTGAGTCTTTCGATTTCATGCTGGCGCAAAAGAAGCGGGCGTTGCAGGCTGAGTCCAAGTATCGGAAGGGAGAGGCGATCGTGGATGAGGAGGGATTCACGCTCGTGACGAGGGGTGGGGCGTATGGTCAGGCCGTGGGTGGTGGTGTGGCTGTTGCGAGTAAAAAGTTTTTGGCGAAGAGTAAGTCGGACGCCGTGGCGGGAGGCAAGAGAAGGCGGAAGAAGGGGGAGACGGAGAAGAAGGGGTTCTACGCTTTCCAGGTGCACGAAAAGAAACGAAAAGGTCAGTTTCTATCTTCCGATGGTGCGGCTGGACAGATTGTGGGCTGACGCTGCGTGTTCTTTTTTTTTCAGAGCTTATGGATCTCAAGCGCAAATGGGAGGAGGACAAGGCAAAAGTGGAAAAGCTCAAGGCGTCGAGAAAGTTCAAGCCTTATTGATCATTTCGATGGCATGGAATCGACAGTTCATGTCATGTTTCATAGGGGCATTGTCTGTGGATTTCGTCGCTCATCACATATTGAGATTCTGCGAGCTGCTCATCGTTGACGTGCTTCTATTGGGTAAAAGTATCTTGTGCTGAGCGCTCATCCATGGCTTTTGGGTCAGAAGATGATTATCTTCATCCCCAACTTGTCTTGCTGTCTTTACTAATCAGAGATGAAGGGTGCCGTTGATGTATTAATGTTCCCCTTCCATTGCCTATATAACGCGGTGAGCAGGTTGCCATTTTCTATTGATGCTTTCTTGGAAAGCGTCCTTCGGCGGATTGAAGCACAGACAACACCGAACAAACGCCATGAATGCCATGCTGTCATCGATCTAGGTCAAGATGTATCATCTGCGCTCTTGGTCAGTGCTCGGTGTCCACACTGATGTCCGCGGCTGCTGTTTTTCCGGATGATCATCGCACCTCCAACTTGACACTTGTTCTATGAATGGCGGCCAGGAGGGTATGTACACGCTCATTTCCCCAAGTTCTACTCGAGCCTTCAGGCCTCATCTCGAACGTTGATTGAAGGGAAGAAATGCATTCTGACTCCATGGCAGACATGAGAACGATACACAGTTGAAGTGAAAATCAGTAACCCAAAAGACAATGTACACGTGTTTGGATATACGGGTGGTTGTACAACAACTTCTAGATAATCATCGATGCCATGTCCATTGTCCGATTTTTGAATACATCTGCGACATGCCGTTTAATAGGGAGACTGAAATATACGCGAGGAAGTGACATACATAGATCCCCTCTTACAGCATTCCACCTAAGTTAACATCGATGTCAAGGAATGTCTCATCATGCATCGCCGTTTCATGCATCGTAGCTTGGAGGAGCGCCTAGTGGTGTTCCCCCAACCCGCGAAGACGATGCAGGCTCCGTCGGAGTGGGCGTCGCGTAAGCCGCTGTAGCATTTGCCTCTCAGTGACGGTGTGATCATGAATGACGAAGCACAAACAACTTACGAAGATTCTCATCATCGTCCATCGCCTGCCTCTTCATGTATATCGCACGCTCGCGCGTCTTCTCTAGCACACTGACAAACTGGAACAAACCCTGATCCTTGAGCCGAATCTCGGCCTTCGTATCATCCGTCAAGCCGCCTTCTGGTGACGGCTTGATTTCTACCGACAAGTAATTTGTGCCGAGGATGGGCTGTTCGAATTTGGTAGAAAGGAGGGAGTGCAGAGGGATAGTCAGAGATTCAAATGTCTGCGGTCCGCCTCGACTTTCCAAAGGGGCCGCCACAAATATCATCTACGAAGCACGGTAGGATGTCCATTGATTAGCACTCTACACCGCGCATAGAGAAGTGTACGCACTCTCTGATCAGTCAGCCATATTCTTCCCATCGCCTTGTGCCTCTGCACCCCGCCCGACCCACCAGATGATGCTCCGGCACTGGGGAGCGAATCTGGGATCGTCAAAGACACCTCCGCACCTGAATCAATCGTCATAATCGTCGATTCACCAGGCAATGGCACTGGTGTCCTATTACCCTTTAACATCGCCCAGTTCAGTGCCATAATCAAGTTATCAATGATATGCTTCGTAGTGGTAAGGTTTGGGCGATCGTTAACGTTCAAGTCACAAGGAAAGATCATCTATAAGCACCGGATCGAGTAAGTACAGATGTAGGTTCAGATAGGACGCCAAAACTTGGATCCAACTATGCACTACATAGGCCGGCACCAGAAGAGTTGCAACTCGAGTAATTCTGATATGAGATGATAGTATTGGTATGGGTCATAGCAGCGATGTCGATGATAAACCGCTGAGACTGAGCATTTGTTGAAATTGAAAAAGCTGTGCATACGTAAGATTGATAATCAACCATAAATATAGGCTACCTGGCGCAATGGTAGCGCGTTTGGCTTCGATGCCTCTCGTAACCAAAAGGCTGCAGGTTCGAGTCCTGCGGTGGTCAACTACACATTGGTTTCGGGAAGGAACTACATATGTACGGTGAATTCTTTTTTTGTTCAATTAACGGTATGAAGTTTGAAGACTACACACCCAAGGATTAGTTTAATACGTGCTCTCAATTTTAGCAATGTGCTATGAAGACGTATCAGATCTCATGAAGCGTGTGTGATCATAAATTATGTTATACAACAATGTGATCGTAGAAAGTTCATAGGGTTTCAAAGAATCTCGCATCCCTATGAAACTCACAAGGCTGGTTCCCAATCGCGATCCCCTCGCCCGCAGCTAACCTTTTCACCTTCGCCTTCCCCTCCTGTCCATCGCCCTCTATGGCTGCCTGAACACAAAATTCATCCGTTACTTCATCCACAAAATGCCACTCTCCGCACACGCCCTCGCCGAATGGGTGCGGAAAGAATTCGTCATCCTCGGGTTCTTCAGGGTTACGTAGGAAGGGGTGATATAGGGCTTGGCGAGGTGTGATACGCTTCGTAGAGTCTGGATTCATGATTTTTTCCACAAGGTCGAGGGCCGATTCGATCTCGTTGGCGTACGATTCGGGCGAAGGCGGATGTGGAGAGGAGGGCGTGCGCGTTGATGATGGTGGAGAGGTGTGATAATTTGATGAGGAGGATGACGGGGGATGTGGATGTGAGGAGGTCTGTGTGTGATGCTGGTAGGGTAACGTGTTGTAGGGGTAAAAGCGGGTATCGGGTTGGCGGGGTATCCTGAGAACTGGGTTTTGGCGTTCAACGAATTCGCGCCATGAAATGCCATCTTGTGTGATGGAGGGGATGTTGGTGGCAAATGTGCGACCTAGTGAAAAAAGAGATTAGGATGCTACATAAACGCATGAGAGGGACCGACGCACTGTGCAGTGTAGCTATCTTCTCCATTTTTCTTCTTCCAATAATGCATGCAATCTCCATCAGAGCCTCCATATCGTCCGCCGATTGAAGGAGAGGAAATTTTCCGGTCAAGAAGAATAACAGAATCATTCCAGCAGCCCACACATCGATGGCTGTGCCGTGGCAAGTTATAAGGGAATGGCAAGAGGGGAAAGCATGTGCACGTACCGCCACTTTGCTCACCACATTTAAGCAAGACTTCGGGGGCTCGAAAACTTCTCGTTCCAGCTCGATTCGCCTTCGAATGTGGCCTGCGAAGTAGGCACCAACACTTCACGATAAAAAAAAAAGTCAAAAGTGCAAAGCGAAAACCAGTACTCACCGCACGTCTTTGTCGGGATAGCCGACTCGGTCTGATGGCCAGAGAGATTTCGCCCGTGCCTCTCTCTGCATTTTCTTGATATGAGCGGTATCATACTCTTCTTGCTTTCGAATCCGCCCATGTGGGAATTCTTTGCTCGGTGCAGTGTGGAGGCATGCACCTGCGGCGGGACCCTTCGCCATGCGCTGATTTCGAAACGGATTACGAAGGGCGGTTCAGCCAAGACGAAATAATTCTAAGCCACGTTATGATAACTCACACATGCAAGCCCGAAATCACATAGTGTACCAGTGCCTGTCAGTGGATCAAACAGAAAATTGGCTGGCTTTACATCTCGATGGATGATTCCTCGCGCGTGTGTGTCGCGCAAGGCTCGGAACATACATCGAAAGTATGCTTTCACACCCTCAAGAGGTAACGCTCGGAAAAAGTCCTGACCAGAGGAAATCAGCGCGCATACAGTCCAATCAACGAAAGGCAGAGACCAACCCGGAAGTCCTCATTCCGATGGTAAGGCATGATGGCTACGATCTGGTCTTCCTGGCGAAAGGCCGTGATCAACTGTGAGACATGCCTGCATCCCCGACAGTCCTCCATGATCAAAATTTCATTCCTGATTCTGTCAGGATTACTGGTGACATAAATCCTCTTGATGGCTACAAATACTTTGCTGCCGAGTGGTCGAGTAACAGATTGATAGTGGGCGGACGATGTTGGAGGATGGTAGCCGTGCCAGGCAGTGTTAACCCACTTCGTATGGTAGCCGATATCGACGGCTTTATAGACAGAAGAGAACGTGCCTGTCCCTAGTCGATCGACAATCTTGTAGTCTGGCAGAAGCTCGGGCACAGCGTCTTTCAGGTCTGCAATCTCTGCCTGGATCTCCTCCTGCTCATCTCTCGACTTGAGTTCGATGGTCTGCTCCTCGTCAAACTCGTCCATATCGTCAGGCTCGCTATCATCATCATCGCTGTCACTGTTATACTCGTGACCCTCGCCTGTTTCCCTATCCTCCCCACCATCACCACTCATGTCTTCGTCCAGGTCAATCAATGCCTGCTGGCCGCTCCCACCTCGTGGAGTTGCCATTGAGGCAGGATGCTGTGGAAAGAGCCGCGCAATGTGATTCTGATAGTCCATCTCATCACCTACTGGTTCGTCAGAGTCCTCGTCGTTGCCTGCTTTGGCTTTCGTGTAGCTACGTAAGTACGCTCGGTTGCGAGCATCTGAGGATGGGACTTCGAGAGGGTTTGAAGAATGGCGGGAAAGAAGTTCAGCGGTGGCCATCTCAAGAGAGTGGCTTGTAGCGTGTTAAACTAGAAGTAAGTATGGCGCCGTACTCAGGTTTCCGAAGATATCCCAGACGCGTCCGAGGCGCGTCGCGACATGGAAACAAAATATCATCACGTGCTCATCTTATAAGGACTTTAGGGCAAGCCATCGTCGTCTAGGGCATCGCTGGGTTGACCCGTTCAGGTGTATCGGAGAGAGACTGTTTGATATACTCTTGAGCGCAGTCCAATATGCCATTGTCATATGTGGAACAAGGGATCCCTGCGGACGTGAGGGACAGTGGTAATTTTTCGTATAGTATGTTCACTGCATAACCGTCGTAATCGTTCGAAGTGAGTAGCAAAATGCCAGCTCTTTTGCGAATGCCCGAGAGCGCTGTGTAAAGCTGTCCATGAGCAATCGAACGCGTATCGCTGATCTTTCCTTTCACACAATCGTAAAGCTGGATGGTTTCGTGGGGCACCCAAACCCGTGACCGGCGAACTTCCTTCGCCCGTCGGTTCCTTTCCCTTTCTCCCTCCATTCTCCTTTCATTCTCCCTTTATTTTTCCCTTTTTCTCATCTCCTTTTCTCCTTCCCCTGCTCCCTTGCAATCGACGAGCCAACGAGGTAGTTTACCGTAATTACCTGAGCTGCTTAGTCAGCACAGCTGGCCAAATACACTCCGTTATCCGTTATTCGTTCGCTCGTTTCCCTCGGATCCCCCGCTCGGATCTCTCCCAGGATCGGTGCGATAATCGCCGGTGGCGCTGTCTACACCCACGTGACATTTTCGCCGCCGAATCGTCCCCCGCCCCGTTCGCCGACGCGTTCTCCCGTCGCGCCCTCCGTTCCCCGAGGAGTCCCCGCTGACGCAGCGTGCCCGTGCCCCACGACGACAAAGCTTATATAGTTTGGATATCTAAAGTTGGATTATACGCGGAAATACTCGAATTCAATTCTAGTTAAAGCTCCTCAGATTGTGGCCAAGGTCTGTGCTGACCTCATCCACGATCATCGAGCTCCGCAACTTGTCCGCAACTTACCACCACCTTCACTAGTTGTTATGTCTCATCTAACAACGGATCTCTAATATTTAGTCCTCCCATCCCAATGACCATTCCCGAGTCACTTCGCACTATATTCCTTGCGATTTTCTCAAATTCCGTTTTGCAGCAATCAGCGCCTCTCCTCGTGCTTATCCTAATCCCGCTCTTCGTTCTGTTCATCCGGGGACACCTGTATTCCTTGGTCACTGCCGCCGCCGCCATGTTCACGTCTTTAAGTTCCGCGCTTCCTTGGAACTGGGGCGATAGTCATTTCGCCTCCACAGACAAACATAGGAAGAAGAAACATGTCCGAACTCGCGCCCAACAAATAGCAGTTAACGGAGACGCGAAATATGGCCATGGTATGTCCGTCCATCGATATGAAACCGGTCCACTCAATTTCAGTTTAGAGAAAAAGAGCGACGAGAATCAGGACGGAACTTATAAGTATTACCCTGGACTCGTCAACATCTCTGGCACATACTGCTTCATGAATTCGACCATGCAGGTTTGTCTGCGACTTCAGATTCTTTTCGCGCTCATTCATCTCACCGCATACAGGCACTAGCATCTCTGTCGTATCTTCAGCCGAATATAGATGCCATTCATGACAAGGCTGAGGCTCTTGACGTACCAACTCCTGTTGTTGATGCTTTTCAAGACCTCTTACACTGTAAGATCCTCGTCTCTCGCCAAGGTCAGGTAAGGAATTCACCCATATATTTTGCAGCTCTCAATACCCCAGCATCTTATCCCTCATCCATTCGACCGATTCGGATGATTGACGCGTTGTCCAACTTCGAGCCAGGCAAGAAGAGCCCGCTATTCTCGTCCCGCCAACATCAAGATGCGCAAGAATTGTTCCAACTTGTCTCCGAGTGTATCAAGAAAGAGGCGCAGGTCGTGGACAAGGAAGGCCAGCGGGATCGAGGGCTCGGTGGCTTATCGGAACTTTCGCCGATAACCAACCGAGAAGTATCAAAAGGCGTATTCGATGGTTTGACCGCAAATCGGCGCAGTTGCGTGGAGTGCGGGTACACAGAGGCAGTGATGCACTTTGCTTTTGACAGCTGGCAATTAAACGTTCCTCGAATGGCCGTGAGCATCATTTCTCAACGTCATTGCTCATATCACCTACACGAGACTTCATGCACAGGCGAGCTGCAGCATTGATGATTGCCTAGCGGACTATACAAGGCTCGAATTGTTGACAGACTGTATCTGCAGGAAGTGTTCTATGCTTGCGACTCTTCATCGAACGGAGCAGGAAGCCGAGAGGTTGACCGAGATGGCAAATGCAAACGAACACCCATCCTCATCGAAGAAGAAAAGGGCGAGGGAAGCAAGGAAATTTGAGGCGAAGGTGAAGCTTGCTTTAGAAGAGGGAAGAATAGAAGAGGATATCAAGGGGGTGAAGATGGAGAAGGTGTTCAGCAAAGCATCAACAAAGCAGGCAATGATTGCACGGGTATGCCAAGTATCCTCCTTGATGCCGCAAAGCTAATCAAGTTCTCTGCCAGCCTCCTCCTGTTCTTGCACTGCATCTAAACCGCTCGATGCATCACGGAACATACGCAACAAAGAACAGTTGTCGCATAGTGTTCCCTGAGATTCTGGACTTGACGCCGTACACGACATCCGGCAAGCTTTCCACGTCCCCATCCGTTCCTATATCGTCTCCACCTCCACCAGTAAACCGGTCAACAACCCCAACGCCGTCGACAGTTTCTACGCCCCGAGTCCTCTACCGTCTCTCCGCCCTTGTATGCCATTACGGCCAACACTCCTTCGGACATTATGTCTGCTACCGACGCAAACCACGTCCGGCATTTGCTGGTTCGCAATGCTTCACTCCCCCCAAAATGCCACACTTCCTCGAGTGCGATTGTGAGACTTGCCAATATTACGGCCCTGTACGCGATGGGGACGAGCGAACACTTATTCATCCTCAACCTGGTCGGGGCTGGCTGCGTATCAGTGACGACTCAGTGCAGGAGTGCGGCATAGAGTCGGTTTTGCAGGAGGGCTCGGGTGCATTCATGCTCTATTATGAACGAATCGTACAGCCCCGTCCGAATATCTATCCATTGGGTTCGCCGAAGGGGTCCGAGGAGACTGTGAAGCCGAGAGCGAATGGATCGAGCACCTTGGGGTTGACTATGGTATCACAAAATACGTCAATAGTTGGCGAGGAGATCAAGATGCCGAAGCCGGAGAGGGCATTTGGTGCAAGGGTGATCAGAAGTGTCGAGACTGGGAGGAGTAGATCTGCTTTCTCATCGGCAAAAAGTGTCTCTTCTTCGCACGAGGCATCTGAATCAGTCGATGGTGATCTGACCCAGGAGACGTCACAACCAGCCGATGCATTGGCAGAGTCTTTGCCACCAATGTCAGTGATAGAGATTGTTCCTTCCAGATCTTCATCTCTACTAGAAACGTCGACACGACCTGCATCATCTTGCCCTTCGCCGTCCAGAGATCAATCCCACGCGCTATCACCGTCGCGATATGCCGGCACTCCTCAACACCATCTTCAGCCCCCTCAGTCGATTGATACATCATCACAGATCTCGCCCGTACTGACAGTTGGCCTCCGAGCATAGACATTGATTCATTTATGCGTTCTATCGCCCATCTCTACAGTAATATTAGATTATAGGTCTCGCATACCAAAGCCTTCACTTCCAGTTCTCTGGTGCGATGAACTCGTTCATCATTGAGTGAAGTATACAATCAAGACCACTGAATCAAATAAGTACAAGAAATGAGACGATCGTTAACGACTGGACCGCCAGCAGGTAATAATAAATATGTCCCAAGAGTCTCCAGGCCTTGAGTCCAATCCATAAACCCAACCAATAACAGTACACCGTCTTCATACATACAAGAGGACTCAGAATCTATTCCAAGATCTTTGTAGACCGCGCAGGTGACTAGTTTGAGGCGCAGAAGACCACGGAGGGCGGATTTGTAATGCGCGAGCTGTACAGAGCGCAATGATACATTTGGCGGAAGAAAATCATGAATCGTGCATCACGATGGGAATATCGCGAGCTACGAGGAGCTAGTAGGTCACCAGTAGATGTGACGCTCGACGGTGCGCTGTTTGGGACGGGTGTAGACGGTGCGTTTCACGCGCGTGACGGTGGGGTACCTGATATTAGCGCAATTGTCAGTTCACCCAGATACAATGCACTGAGGGGAGTATAAATAGGGAGGATGGGTAGAAGAGCATACCATGCGTTGTACACCTCGCCGGGTTCAAACTGCACCTCAACTATCTGTCGACCCTGTAGAGAAGAGGATACGTGAGATTTGGGACTGAAACGATGACAACGACGTGGAGGGAGGTGACTGACAGCATAGTCGATGTGGGAGCCGATGACGAGGCCCTCTTTGCGGCCGTAGGCACCGTGCTGGACAGCGACAATGTCACCAGGCTATTGTAGACGGAAGCAAATCAGAACCGAGGAGGCATCGTGAAGCGGAAGTATATCTTACAATAATCTCTTCTGACGACATAATTAAGAGTGGACTTGAGGGCGATTGGATTGGACAAGGACGACGAGTGACTTGCTGGGAAGATCAGAGGGATGAGCGAGAGAAGGAAGGTCAGAAAAGGCGGGTTTTATATTGGATTAGATGGAGTTCTCATGGAAGCCGTCACGGCCAGCGCGAGGCAAGCACGAGGCCAGGGCTGTTGTTCCCTGAATATTCCGTCCCTTTCGGCTTCTGCTTTTTTTTTGTTTGATTTAGAGCATTTTTTCCGTCAGTTATTGGGAGAACTTCCACTTCGTAAACATCATGGCCTGTCTATGAGTGATAAAAAAAAGTGAAATCGCAGAGAAAAACACCACCATGAGTCCTGCTGTTCCTTTATCCAGGACCTACACATCCTCCGACTGTTACGAGCCGTTACGTCCATCTGGCGCATGGTAGCCTCGTGCAATCTCGCCTGCCGCAGCATTTAAGCATGATAGACGTGTCGGAGCTAACAGTTCTCCTGCCAGGTCGCAGCAGCGGTGCATTAGAAAGCGTTAGGGATGCACGAGTCAAAAGTCAATCTTCGTCCGGCTGCTTTTGATACGCGTTTGATTTGACATATTATTGTACCAGTGTGCATATGATTGGTGACTGCAATGAACACTTTATTCTTGAGTGCACTTCGATCCGTATGCTTGCCGCATGTAGATTTGAAGAAGGGATGATGTGTCAGATAGTGAACTACCGTGTAGCAGCAACAGTAATAGTCAAGGCGACGTCAGTATACACAACGCTCAGGCAGGAAAGTGGTAAGATGCATAGTACATTGTAAGAAGCTCTACGACGCGTGACGCACTCCGAAATTCAAGGAGACCACAAAGTCTGAGGAACACCTAAGCACTCGCTTTCACGGGGGTCAATACGAGGGGCATGGTCGGCTTGGACACGCCGTCCATCACCGGGCCAGTAACGGCCGCCATGGCCCATGAGATGCGTTTATCCGAAGTTGAGAACTTGAACGCGGGTATTAAGACTGCGAGGACTATCTCTGACCGACAAAATTCAAAATTCCAGTCAGCGTTGAGTACTGCATACGGTGGGCGTTCTTGGGCTTACTCATTTCCAGCTGAGAAAACTTGAACCCACTGTATCAGCGAAACATTTTAATGGCAATCAGTGCTCCGACGAATGAGATGTAATGTCATCAAAACATTCACTGACATGCATGAACGACCTCCTCCCAAAAATGTCATTCTACCACATATGCATCCAGTCAGCAACCATGGACCACTTAAAAGCTTAATAAAAGCTGATATTCGGGAGGGAACATACGTGTTGGCGTAGACACCCGGAATACGCGCTTCGGCCACGCTGGGAGGCAAAGGCGAAAGCCAGCGTTCGGGTTTCCATTCCATGACATCGGCGCCCCAGATGCCAGGGTCGCGATTGACAGAAAGGACGCCGATGTAGATGCCAGTGTTGTTGGGAATCATGATCTCCGAGATTTTCGTCCCGTCCACTCCAGTTATGGGGGTCCCGAGAGGAAGCACAGCGTCCTTGCGGGTGCTGAGATTGAATAGGATTCGTATCAGCAATGACCTCTAAAATTCTTGCCGAGAAGATGCGACTTGCCATCGAGTGACAAGGGGAGCGGGAGGATACCTGGGTCGATCACACGTGAGCAGACTAACTCATTCGAATCGAAACCTTTGAAACGTACAATCTGAGAGTCTCCCTGCATACGGCTTCTAGGTATGGAAGTGCGTGGAGCGTGTCAAAATCACTGTCATTACTCATTTCGCGAGCCTCCGTTAGTTCAGCACGAAGCTTGTCTTGAATATCTTGATGCACAGATAAGAGGTCCAATGTGCGAGAAAGCGCGCTGGACGTGGTATCCATTGCAGCAAAAATGAGCACGCTAGTAAAGGGTTATTAGCAAAGGCGATCGTGCTGAATAGAACAAGGCAAAAAAGAGACCTCATCTGTGCCAGTAATTCTTTCTCCGGAAGACGATCCTCCGCCGAGGCAGCCATATTCGCTTTCACTAGTGGGGGATAGAGCCTCAATCAGTGTATCGTTGTAAATAATGGAAAAACGCATACAGAGAACACTCATGATATCCTTTCCTTCACCGATCTGATGTACAACGGCCTCGTCGCCCTTCTCCAAGGCGGTCTTTTTGTTCTCGAAGACCTCCCGTGACGTGTTATCCATGATGTCGACTATATTGACGAGTCTCTGCACATCCTCCCACGGAGTCTTTTCTGCCACGGCTCTGCGAAAGGCGGAAGTTCCGGTCCTCATAAGCCAGGGAAGAAATTCTAGCGCGATTATCATTGACGGAGAGCTGATTGTCGGCCTGTTGAAACACTCAAGATGACGGACATGAAGGAACGTGGAAGGAGGGACTTACAGGAAGGTTTTGACCGCATTTGCATAAGCGTTCTCGACCCGGTCATCCAAAGTATCGAAGGAGTAGCCGAGTCCCGCTTGACCGATTAACTCAAGAGCTGCGCGTGTCATCCAATCCATCATGTCAACTTCTTTAGGGCCATCCCCAACCTTTGCGGTAAGGGCTTCACGGAGCTAAAAGAAACCGTAATCCAGAAAACTACAAAGATTGTAAATTCTAGTGTACTTGCCTGTTGAGTGATTTGATAAAATATTGGCATCAAGTGCCGCATGTGACCGTTCGAGAAAACAGGGCTCAGAAGTTTGCGTTGGCGCTTATGATGGTCCCCTGTTCGGGCCAATATTGTCAATATAAAGGGGGTGAAACGATACAGACAGCAGCCTGTATCATTATTTACTATTGTGAGCACGTACCCAAAGTCGACAGTAGACCAGGTCCGAAAAAAAACTTGATTCATTCTGATGAGGCAATGAGTTGTTTTTTGTCTATCGCGCAAAGAATCTATTTACGAGATGAAACGGGACGACTCTTCGAAAATGTGCTGGTCTTTGATCAAGATGTTGTAAAGTGCCCGAGTATCGCTGATGTAGAGCTCGGTGTCCTGAACAGCCACGGGTGTCAGTACAGCTGCAGAAACATCGATACATACACCCACCCCGAGCATCCCGTTAAGCCTAACCACTCTACCGTAGTTGGCCGCAATGTCGGCATGAAATTTCCAACCGTCTGGGTCGAAGATCTGGCCGATATTACCTGGAAAAAAACTATCCGTTAGCGTATTTATGGGATGTGGATTGGCATTCACTGACCTGACCAAAGGGACGCGCTATGGGGACCAGGTATATTGCGCAGATGTGCTTGCTTGATCCGCTGGCTCACCAGCCTCCATGCGAGCCAACCCACGCAACATGCGAGACACCCTATGCAAGATGCAAATAGATAGCCTGCGATTTGAATAAACATCATAGCCGTGCAGATAGAAAGGCCTCAATGATAAACGCTATAGTGGGTGTTAGGACAATGAGATACAGAGAGACGTAGATAGTACGAACTTCATATATATCGGCAAGTGCGTCTTTTACATTGCTGGCAGACACATACTATCAATGCGCCGCACCTTTACCCTTGGAGCTTCAACCCAGATTCTTGGGATATTAAATTACTGAGGATTACAATGGGAGTGAGTTTCACGCATTCGGCTGTACCACAGTCAAAAACTCTTACGCTGTCAGCTTCTGATACGTCCCGGTACTACTCCACGGAGTTCAACAGGGAGCATACTCGCACGCGGACGAGCTTCCTGAAGGGCAAGAGGTACCGGTGACAAGAGAAGGCAACCCTTTGAAAAATCAAAGCCAATTGGGTGCAGAAGCAGCGTTAGCGCCGACGTATCCAAAAAATCGCCGATCACGGTGTAAATCTGGGTGTGGGGCGTGGAACCCGGTGTTCCGTGCGATACAGCCGCGATCCTGGCGACGTACACATAAAGCTCGGCTTTACGCGCTTCCAACGCGCTTCACAGACAATGTACATGTAGGGGGGAAAGGTGACGCACGCATGCGGAGTTCGTCCTGGGCTTTTCAAAATTGGTCACGTTTCTTGAGTGAGTGACAAAAGACAACCAATGCGGCACCACGTCTACGGCGTAACTTTCAGACGTTGTGAGGAACTTCAATGGAGTGAAAAGACATCGTTCCGCTCTTACGATAAGGACAGTAAGCTTGTGATAAGCAACGAAATCTGCCTCGATCGAACTGTGAAATCTGATAGTAAGCGCCGTGGAATCACGGAGTGATCATTTAAAGCCGATTCAAATCCGCGCACCTTGTATACCTGTCCCACAACGTCTTCAAGCTCAAGCTCGAATCCTGTTGAATATTTACAGCAAGTGCATGACGAGTCGAACCGGAGTCCGCATGCCCCGCCAGGCAGTACTCTCCCCGAGAGAGGTAACCTACAAGCACTGCAGCAGGCGCAATCCCTTGCCGTAAACGAGGCGGTCGATAGAGGCAAAGTACAATGCACAGTTACCATCATTGTTAACGTTAATCATAGCGTATCATGTGCCAGTGAATTAATATCGCCGAGGGAGCAACAGCAGCAGTAGGTACCGGCGGTATCTCCGCAATCCGTTTGTGCGGCGTCAGGTCTGGCAACCTCGAGCAAAGTGGTGCCACGACACCCACAGACGAAAGGAAAGGGGTTTATCGCTGACGTCGAGGAATGCTCAAGGAGGCTCAAGGCCGTCCAGCGTCGAAACACCCAGCGGGAAGAACATGTGAAGAACAAGCAGAGACCACAAACAGTGCTTAATCCCCGAATTCTCCCACCCCTGAACACAGTGAATCTTACCCTCAGATAATTAATGTCAATGCATGCATCCAATCGTTGCACAGTAGATGACTCGACCTAGCTAGGCACAGACGTGCTCACTGCTCACACACTGCAATTCCACCATCAACGACTGCAACTTCGTCATCACAGGGTCGATGAACATTGTGAGAAGAAAGTCGGTCGTGCATTCACATACGCCAATGCCGCTTCCGATGGAGCTCTCGACAGCCCTTGAGCTCAAGTTTCCATGATGGTAAACGCCAAACAGGGTTTCAAGGGCATGACGAAAAGGATCATCATATCTTCAGACTCCGTTTGACAGAAAGAAAAAAAAATACAAACCCGACAGGCAACATAGCTTGGCTCCCCGTCAGACACAGATATCCTGAGGTACAAAGGTTGAAAGAAGTGTCTACAACCTGCCACTGGGAGACTGGGCTCCTCTAGCTAAACGTGCGTATCGTTCCACAGTGATCTGACCAAGAACCGATCCGGGCTCGGCGACTGGTTTTTCGACAGCGCAGAGTTTACTAAACAGAAACGATACCGCAGATAGACGTGTCGGAGCTAATAGTCCTCCTGCCGAGAGGCAGCAGCGGTGCATCAGAAAGCGTTAGTGATGAACAAGTCGAGAGTCAATCTTCGTCCGGCTGCTTTTGATACACGTCTGTTTTGACATATTATTGCACCAGTGTGCATATGATTGGTGACTGCAATGAAAACTTTATTCTGGAGTACACTTCGATCCGTACGTTTGCCGTATGTAGATTTGAAGAAGGGAAGAAGTGTCAGATAGTGAACTACCGTGTAGCAGAAACAGTAATAGTCAAGGCGACGTCAGTATACACAACGCTCAGGCAGGAAAGTCGTAAGTAATGCATAGTACATTGTAAGAAGCTCTACGACGCGTGACGCACTCCGAAATTCAGAGCGACCACAAAGTGTGAGGAACACCTAAGCACTCGCTTTCACGGGGGTCAATACGAGAGGCATAGTCGGCTTGGACGCGCCTTCCACCACCGGACCAGTAACGCCTGCCATGGCCCATGAAACGTGTTTATCCGAAGCTGAGAACTTGAACGCGGGTATTAAGACTGCGAGGACTATCTCTGACCGACAAAATTCAAAATTCCAGTCAGTGTTGAGTACTGCATACGGTGGACGTTCTTGGGCTTACTCATTTCCAGCTGGGAAAACTTGAAACCACTGTATCAACGAAACATTTTAATGGCAATCAGTGCTCCGACGAATGAGATGTAATGTCGTCAAAACAGTCACTGACATGCACGAACGACCACCTCCCAAAAATGTCATTCTACCACATATGCATCAAGTCAGCAACCATGGACCACTTAAAAGCTTAATAAAAGCTGATATTCGGGAGGGAACATACGTGTTGGCGTAGACACCCGGAATACGCGCTTCGGCCACGCTGGGAGGCAAAGGCGAAAGCCAGCGTTCGGGTTTCCATTCCATGACATCGGCGCCCCAGATGCCAGGGTCGCGATTGACAGCAAGGATGCTGATGTAGATGCCAGTGTTGTTGGGAATCATGATCTCCGAGATTTTCGTCCCGTCCACCAGTTATGGGGGTCCCGAGAGGAAGCACAGCGTCCTTGCGGGTGCTGAGATTGAATAGGATTCGTATCAGCAATGACCTCTAAAATTCTTGCCGAGAAGATGCGACTTGCCATCGAGTGACAAGGGGAGCGGGAGGATACCTGGGTCGATCACACGTGAGCAGACTAACTCATTCGAATCGAAACCTTTGAAACGTACA